>SRQL01000013.1:0-140415 GCA_018360575.1 Claviceps sp. LM454 group G7
ACGGGTGCGACGCTCGTGTTGCCCTGGCTGAGACGCGTGTTGAATGGCGAGCATGTGGCAGGGAAGTGTACCACGCGCTCTGTGTTTACGACTCTTACGGAGAACCCTGTTGGTGTGCCCAAGGCGATTGTGTCAGCGTTGAAGAGTCTTTTGGGAAAGAAGATTGGGCCGGGGTACGTTGTGCTGTCATGATTGCAAATGAGTTGGATGTTGTGCAGAGTTCTTCTTCCTCTTTTTTTTTCTTCCTACCTTTTAATCATACTTTCTTTCCTTTCTTCTATTGTTTGTACATAATTTTACCCTGAGGACCATGCCAGCGCTCTTCACCGAGCACCAGTGTCATATCACAGTAGAGTCGCCGGACTCCGTAGGTGATTAAACACTGCATCCCTTGCGGTTTAAACAAAAGAAAATCCTTACAAAGCCATTCTATGGCATGCATTATGGGATCTCCCACCGTTAGTATCAAATAACATGGCATACTGTCATCGATCTTCGGAAACGCATGTCGGTTTGTTCAATTGGAGGGTGTGGGGTTGCTTCAAGTAAAAAAGCCTCATTCTTTTCCCGAGACAAGAACAGGCAGCGATTCAGCAGCGAAAATGCACCAATCAATGTGTGTTTACTCAACGCTGTCGATCCGAGATCCTGCAGACGTCGCTTGCTGCCCAAGGCGGTCGATTGTTCATGTTCCAGTCGGTGTTTGAAACTTCTCTTTGCACTCTGCTCTGCGTTGTCTCGTGGTCTCCTTACTCGCAGCCTGCAGGACCTTGCAGCGAACAGAGTCTACGATTAGCGTTGGACGTTTACCGCCGTCTGCCATCTGGTGCGGAAATCTGGTCAAGATCAGCTCCGCAGCGGCGTTTAGGTACCTAGTATGAATATTACGATAGGTGACAATTCGCCAACATGAATACGAACAGTCGCAGAAAATGTAGCTCGCGTAGCCGTGATAAGTATGTGTTTAAACTTTTAAAGCACAAAGACGAGGCCAATTTGATCGCACAAGATTGAACAATGCCACGCAGCCACAGAAGAGTGGACTGTGGAAGTTGCTCACCTCTCGGTACCGAAGTAAAGTACACTCACTGTACGACAGCCAGAGCGCGATCAAGTTGAGCGAATTGTTCGAACCAAAACGTTCAAGAAAATCGCTGCACTGAAAATTGGTCTTGCTTCTACGTCGGTGAATTGCTCTCCAGCTTCCAAGCAATCCAGTCATGTACCCTACCAGTTGCGCGACACCGAATACTCGAAGAAATGCCATTGCTCAACGGCACCGGTATCCATACTTGGGCTTGCGAAGCTGCAGGATTGGGTCGCTGCGCACGAAGCATTCAGTCCTCGCAGCGATGCATATCTACAGTTTGGATCAGTTGAGACAAGAACCCGCTTCTCACTGTTCAGGTTCTCCGATTTTCCTTTCATTATTGAATGCATCCAACCTCTGACTGGCAGGCTTTTGAATACAGATGCATGAGGGCAATGTCAAGGCAAAGCACGACAAGGCTGCGGCGCAGACTATTACTTGGGTCCATTTCTGCCCGCAACTCATGGGGATCGACCAGAAAACGCCAAGGCCACAAGACTCTGCACGTTTTCAAACGCAAAGTACGCTGTAATTTGACCCAAAGTATTTAATTGAACAGCTCTCTGTACTACAGCGCTACAACACGGATAAGTGAGCGGCTATTCTGTATGTCAGAGCATACTTGCATCAGTTCTGCTCATGACTTCTACAAGACCTATAAAGTATATCAAGGCGACTGGAAGCTGGACGCATTCCCTCTGCTTGCCTTTCTCTGCCCATTGTGTACACCCAAGTTCGCGACTTGACTCCTGCAGTACACCGCCACCGAAAAAAAATAACACTACATCACCCGGAAATTGTACACTTGCCCACGCTCGTCGCTGGGGTGCCTTCTCATCTCATCCTCTTCACAACCATGTCTGATGAATTGTTTTTCTGCGACGCTGTCAAACCTTTTCACATTGATCCTATCGGCCAGGGCTACGAAGAAAAAGCCAACATTTTTATGGATTGGGCAGAATGCCCTTAGAAAGCTTCGACGAGAAGAAAGTATGGGAAGCCATGCAAGGGCCTTGGCCTTTTGCCGTCGAGCACATCAAATACGTCAGAATCGGACATGACTATATAACCCACTCGCGATGGTTTTTGGCGAGGAAAGACACAAAGGACTTTTTCGAAGTCGAGGAAGATGATATCATACGGGAGAATGACTCGGATCATCTCCCGGAGCAAGCTGCGTAGGTTTTTCTCCTTTCAAGTTTACTTTCTGGTGTCCTGTCAGCCTTCGGCCTCTTCAATCTTGTCGTGTTGCTATGTATTTTCTGTTCGCATCTTTGTGACGTTCTTCAGACGGCATTTATCTCGGGTAATAACTGGTGGATCAGCTGCATCTTGTTTGAGTGTCCTGTTCATGGGCCAGACTTCAGGCTCAACATTTATGAAATGAATTGATGGGCAATTCTTTCCCCGGTGCAACTGCACAGCGCAGAAGAGGCAGTTGCGTAACGCGTTCGGCAATTATAATGCACGAATCAGCAGTTAAACTGTCCAACATTGTTGATTTGTGCCAACAAAGGCCTTCTCGAGATCTAGGGACACGTCACACGTACAAGCGAGCTCTATACTGTATGTGGCTGGTGGCATTATGCATGCTCGCTCGGCGTTGAGACCTTTCACTTTAACACTCCACTCTTGTCGAATGGTTTCTTGAGTGCAGGATCTTGCAGCTGGCTCAAGTCTCGATGTAGCGTTGAAGCATAACGATCGAGCGTTTGGTGCGAGAATCTGGCGAAGATCATTCCGATCAGCTCCGCAGTGGAAGTTGCTGCATTCGCAACGATTCGCCAGCATGGTTAACGTACGTACATTATACATATATACATGGCCGTAGGAGTGGGCGTTCATGCACGCCCGTGGTAGGCGTCTAGAAGCTGCGAGCACAAAGGAGGTAAATATGTAATATGTAGCAAGAATTTCACCGAATGTTGACCCATCTTATGCACTCTGACCTGCGTTCTTGCTGTTCATTATATAGCACAACGCTGCAGTGCCACACGACCATGGCGGGCAAAATGTTTCCAGTTTCGCAGCCTGCCCAAGAACATAATTACCACAAATCACACACATGTCTTACGGGAAGTAACGGATATAAGGCAGCTGGAAGCAGCAGCGTTCATGCCCTTATCTCTTCGACCTTCTCTTCCGTTTTATACGCCAAGGCGACAGGCGCACGACTTGAATCCTGCAGCACGCTTTCGCCCGAGAGTACATAAACAAAGGAAAAGTAACACGTCGCCCGGGAGCCTGTCATTGTACAGTTCGTTAATTCTACTTTGATGAGGGCTCCCATCGCCTTGACAAGTTGAACATACCTGTCTTGTCCGGCCCGATATTCTGCTGCGAAGATGTCCAATTGACATGCATGTAACCTCGCGGCTGCGAATTTGAGGAAAAAGCCCATCGACTTCGTGCATTGGCCCTTGGGCAGGCTACGCCAGAGTCCTCAGTCCAGAGATCGCTTTTCCGAGGAAAGCGGAATTTTAAACTCATGGAACTTTGTCAAAGTCAGACAAGACGAGTTCGGGCGAGCGAGCAAGGTCTCGCTCCCATTTTCTTAGGTTCCTTTTGCTCGCCTTTGCCGTCGATGGCTTGTTTATTTTTTCCAGCCTTTATCAGGTCATTCTTCCTGTCTTGATTTTGTCGAATGTCTGTCTCCCGTCGTGCCTCTTGTCAATCATTCGGATGTCTAGATTGCCGGTACATAGTCAATTGTAATTGGTTGGGCTCTAGCCACATCGAGGATTATCATTCGAGAATAGACTAATACACACTGGAGTTCAGACTCAGACTCTATGAAACAGATACTCCAGGATTGGCATACCTGATTCGAGGGGCCAAAACACCTGATGCGGCGTTGCCCTCGGCATGACACCGGGTAGACCAGGGCTGTGATTACGACGAGTCGGAATTGCATTCGAGATATGACAGGTATTATTTCTTTCCTTTCTTTTTGGTTCGGTTTTCCTTTTTCAACATCCGTTGCTTCTCCATCTCGATGCCCGTTGGGACTGATGTCTATTTTCTTACGACTCCATTTGCCATCTTGTTGTTTCAATGGTATCAGATTAGACCAGGCGTGCGTCTGTGTTGTGATTTCAGATTGAGCAGAAGATCGCTGATTCGCTGCAAATGGCCCCCAGACATTCGTGCTTATTCGAAGGGGAGAGGAAAAGTTTCAAAATCTCTGACTTGCGATTACACAGCGCGGCGTTCCCCGGTGTACGTTGATGTATTGTACCATTCTGTATTATACCATGCGAAATTATAGACTTGGTTCTGGGACTCTTCTCTTCGTAACTTACTATCTATCGCCCATGTATGTAGTTGAGGAACAAGCCAGCCCGTTGGTGTTAGTCCATGTTATTTAATTTTTTCCCAGAATCACTCCCCGGCTGACCGCCGAACCTCCATCGCGTACCTCATGCGCATATCAACACGACCGATGCTTGACCCCTGCCCAATTCGTCAAGGGACCGCAATCGTCATGATGAGGTCAGCTTTACGTCCATGGATCCGTCCGGCTCTACCGCCCCAGAACCGTCATCATCATTGCTGCCACGCGTCACAGCTCACGGGTTCAAATGGTCATGTACAGACGATATTTGGTCTGTTGGTGTCTCGATGGATTCTCTTCCACGTACGATCACGTCGGGGCGATTTAGAGTGCTTTTTTTTTCTTTCTTTCACTTAGATGAGATTGATCAAAAGGTAGAACTGTAACCATTTTTGATCTGGCCCCTCGTTTCGCGGTTTTTTTTTTTTTTTTTTTTGGGTTTTTGGCTATGAACGGCGACGAACCACCCCGCCGCTACTTCATGCCCGAACCCGACACCAGTCTCGACAACTCCACGTCGAACGCATCTTCGAGTCGAGCACAGCCCAGGCGCAGGCGCAGCCACGGCGTCATTACACCCCATGCCTGTACAGAATGTCGGAAGAAGCGCGTAAAAGTGAGTCCTCAAACTGTCTTCTCTCTTGATTCCCTTCGCGATTATCCCTACCACCGCCCACTCGCCTACCTATATCTTGCCGGAGACATCTGGCAACGCAAAAAGAATGCCCTCTTCGTTCAACGACCAGATCTCACCATCAGGTCAATCGGGTCAGCGATTGACACCTCCCCGTTATCCAGTGTGACGGAAAACTTGCTTGCAGCCGCTGCAAGTCCTACAACATTGAATGCATCTACACCGCGCCCTTGATTCGAACCAAAGGTTCCCTGCGCGCAGAGATCGAACAACTACGACGGCGGGAAGACTCGGTCAGCCGTGTCATGGCAGCGCTGGGAGGCCATGCCCAAGTCTCCGACCAGGTCATGATGCGTCTCTGGAACGGCCACTCCGTCGAACATGTATCGCGGTGGTTAGACGAACCAACGCAAAACGGTGCGCTGCCCGAGCCTCAGCCTTCTGGCGATGATACCCCTCCAGCTCAACAATCTCGGATTGCGTCTCCGGGTTCATCTTCGCCTCCGTTGCTTTCTCCCCAGGAAAACCACTCAACGCTCCAGGACGGAAGCTCCATCCATTCGGCTCTCCACGGCGGAGGCTCCATTCTCTGGCCATCCGGCGAGCCGGCATCCGAAGTGATCGCGTCCTGGACACAGATAACCAGCGACACAGGCCTGGTGCGGCATCTTCTCGCCCTCTATTTCTGCTGGGAGCACCCTACGTTTGCATCGCTGAGCAGAGAGCACTACCTGCGGGATTTCCATGATGGGAAAACGAGGTACTGCTCTGCATTGCTGACGAATGCGCTGTTGGCTTTGGCGTCGCGGCTGTCCAGCCGGCCTGAGTTGCGGACCGAGTCGGGCCCCCCAGCAGGGCAACAATTTTTCCAAGAGTGTCAGCGGTTATATCTGGATGAGACGGATCATCATCGCTTGACGACGGTGCAGGCGCTAGGTATCATGTCCTTGCGGGAAGTGAGCTGCGGTCACGTCTCTGCGAGCGAGTACTACGCCGGACAGTGCATGCGTCTGGCGCTTGAGATGGGGCTGCATGAGCTTCAAAGTCTGGATACTCGGGATGAGATGCAGGAGGAGATGCAGGACCAGACGGTCAAGCTGGCCACCTTTTGGGGTGCGTTTGCACTCAACAAGTTGGTTTGCCGTCTTTTTTTTCTCATTCTTTTCGTTCGACCCCTTTTGTCTTTTTTTTTTGAAGTTTTGGTCAATCACACATCCCCTCGGTTGGATGATGGCGGAGGTAGTAATGACTTGTCATTTTCCCAGCGCGCTGTCCTTCGCAGGATCTCTGCCGAGGACGTCCTCGATGCCGTGCCTGCCCATCAAGCTGCCAACGATAGAGGCCCTGGAGGCACATCCTTGGATTCCCTATACCGATGACGGTCAGCCCTGAGTGATTCCTCTCCTTAGATAGGTGCACACTTCTTTGGACGGAAGAATATTCATGGCAGTGCAATGTACTAATAGCTTACCGTGACAGATGTACCACTCGGGCTGCCGTACCAACAGCCCTCTAACGAACGGTCCGTTTTCGCCCTTTTCTGCCAGCTAAGCGGGCTTGCTCACCAGTCTGTGTACTTGATTCACGATCCTAGCAAGCAGCTTACCGCGAAGACTCTGCTACACCATTACACAAAGTATCTGCTTTGGTACGATAGCCTGCCAGAGGCGCTGCGGCTGGGCCAGAATTTTACGCCGCATGTGTTGTTTGCCCAGTGAGTTACTGTTCTCGGTTCTTCGATCATCTTCGTGGTGTTTTGCTGGATTGAATGCATCACAAAGCGCCTCGCTTGTCCCTTGTGTTGGTCTCTAACCCCGGTGTACGTTCTTAGCATGTACTACCATTTCGCCATCGTCATGCTCTTCTGGCCCGTCGTGGAGTACGAAATCATCGGAACCGAGTTATCCCCTAAGCGCATCTGCACTGAGGCCGCAGACGCCATCGTAACTCTTCTCAGGTCCTACGCCAGTCTCTACACGCTGGGCAGAACGCCTTCGCTGACGCCATACCTGACCTTGACAGCGGCGGTCGTGCATCTCGCCGCCTCCACCGACTTTAAATACTTTACTACGAATACGATAAAAGGCCAATATGAGGATTTGACCTTTCCTAGAAGACGCGACAGCAGCAGTAGTAGTAGCAGCAGTCGCAACGGCGCATCTTTCAACGCCCTGAGGGCAGATGTGGCCGTGTTGGAGAATATGACGCAGAGTCACCATCTGGCGCGCAAAGCCCTGGGTGTACTCGCGATGCTGTTCGAAAAATGGGACGTTGACATCGAGATAGTGGCTGCGCGCATTTCGCTGCAGGACTGCATAGACTTATGCTGGCCGTATAATTGGACACATCAGCGAGGGCCGCCGCTTGGGTTCAGCAGCGAGCATCTCGACTGGGAGGTTGACGAGAACGGCAAGGAGGAACAGGTCCGTATCACGGAGAAAACTACGGAAAGCTTGCAGCATCCGTTGTTTGTGCCGTTGCTGGAGTTGAGAAAATGCGGGGGTTTGACGGATGAGGCTCTTGATGGGGCTGGCTTTAGCCATCTGCCCTGAGTCTTATAAAAACGGTGTGCCATCCGGTCTGATCCGGCGGAGAGGTTCGTTGCGGTCGCAGGAGTCGGCTGATTTACTGAATGCTAGGCCTAGGCAAGAGGCTCACCTATCCAGGCCCTCTCACAGTACGTTTTCCAGCTGTACTCTGTAGTGGTCGATCCATCGCGTCTATCCCCAAGTATTCTTCTTAACTCTTGTGAAGAGGCTGGCCTGGATGCCAGGCCGCTTAGCTCCAGTGGTCGCCAAGCAAGTTGGGAGTTGCATGTTGTCTGCGATACCAGCCCTTACGCTCCCATCACATAAAATTTTCCCCCTCATCTACCTCTGTAATCAACTCATTGTCTTTTGTTCTTCGACCTCTTCGACTCTCCCATCCCAACGCCCATCAGAAAACACACCCTCAGCGCAGCCCCAACATACACCCACGGCACGTTCCCCCATAGTCCCATATTCCAACCCAAGACGTCGTAGTAGATGCTCAGACCAAGCCCCTTCAGAGAGTATAGATGGCCAAAATCCGCAATCAGCAACATGCCCAAAACAGTTCTCCAAACCCTCATATCCCACGTGGATCGCAACACGAGGGCCTCGTTCAGGGCAAACAGCAGATGCATGTTTGCAAGCAACGACATGGCCACCGAGGTGCTGAGCGGCAGCACGGCCGAAGCTGCATCGCCAGTAATGGGGGCAGGGGCGGATTGTGCATCGAGATATCGGAGATAAGTGGCTTGGTGGAAGTGGGTGAAGAAAGCGCCGACGAGGGCGGAGAGGGGTTCGATGAGGAGGAAGAAGAAGCGGTATATAAAGGGGAGGCGGAAGGCGATTTGTTGTTGAGGCGCCATGGTAACAAACGAAGAGCAGAGGCGGCTGGCGGAAAGATGCCTAGAGAATCGAGATAGATGGATAGCAAAGGAGCAAAGATGAAAGGTGATGTTGAGGTTGAAAGCGTCGATGAATTTTCGAGTGGAGCCGCGGCACAAAGCTTTGCTGGCTTGCTCCATTGTCTCTCCTTTGTCTCTTCTCGTGACGTACAGAGTACAGAGTCCAGTTGTACTACTACCCACATCATACATGTCCAGCAATCCTGGCCTCGGCAACATCATATATCATTACATGCATGTATTCGTAGTTGCGAACATAGGCAATCGTTCGGTCATCAGCTTTTCACGTCCGTGTTAGCATTCTCATCTTTTCCCCCTCCTCGGAGTCGCCGATTCCTTGGCAATGCGCCGTTCGGTCAGCCGCGAGCTGTACTCCGTACCTAGGTAGGTATGTAGGTACCTATGTACCTAGACACGGATTGCCCGTCACGGCTAGAAGCTTGGGCGACAAGGGGCCCCACCAAGACCACGAAGATGCAGCATTAACAGGGATAGACGTCCCCGAGCCGAGTGATGCGCATCTCACCGACATGAAGAAAGAGGCCGCATCCGTCTGTTGGTCTGAAGCATGTTCTGAAAATAGGAAGGTTTTCATCATTTCATATTCAAGGATGAAAAGAATTACCTACGGATAGATGTTGCAAGGCGGCGCACTTGGCACATTTGCCTCGGTTGCCCCGTCTTAATCGAGTTCGGCGATTGGCTCGAACTGGGTCTGGTCTGTGGGCGGTTGCGTTGCTGCATGCGCCCTAGACAGTGCTAGCCTCTATGTACCTGGTAAATAGACATCGGGAAAAAGCGTCACTGGTGGACCGTGGTGCGTGACATGAAGAGTCAAGACGGCCAATCTTGGTTCCACCCGACCGCCTTTCTGCATCTCCAACGCCATTTCATCCCCTTGTCGGGGGGAACTTTTCTTTGACCCCTCGCCTTGCGACTTGCAATTCAAGACGGCTTTCGCTAGCATTTTTCGAATCAGACTCTCGATTTGTTATTTCTTTGTCTACCACATTCTTTTTGGTCCTCGTCTGCGAAGCTGAAGGTACGAAGTGGGAAATTCCGAGCCCCGTTCGGGAACGAACTCCGTCATCAGGGTCTCGCCAGCGGCCACGACCTGCGCCTCTTGCTCCAGCACCCCCTCTATGCGTTATTTTGAGCTGAGGAGTCAGGAGTGAATCAAAACTTGGCGAAAGAATTGCCACGGGCGCTCAAGTCTCTTCGCAGAGCTTCAATTTTTACCTTTCGGCAAACCCGGTGTACTTGATCGCATTTAAACGTTGTGTCGTGTCGTCCGGACTCGACCCTCTCGACGGCCATTCCAACTACGCGCAAACCCTGCCTCGCTTGTCGCCGATGGACTTTTTTCGATACACACTGCGGATATTCTATGTAACTTAAAGCCTTCTTAACCTGCTAGCCACGAGACTTAGACTTTGGCAAACGCCACAACCCGAGTTAGCTCGGTCGGTCCCTAGTCTTGGGTGGTTATTTCATATCGCTCGTCCCTCCGAGCTGGCCTTCGTCACTTGCGCATTCTTTTATCTCGCATCAGCCAGCCAGTTTTTCAATCTTCTCTTCTCACTTTCCAGTACAGAGACGTGAGTTCCATCCTCCCATTTACCTAATATGGTACGTGTGGCAAATGGCAATGATGCAGTTTCCACCTAACCCCCTTTTTTCTGCAGACAGACTTGCCAACCCTGATCTTCACTCGCCGGCAGATTCTTTGATTGGATATCTTGCAATTTCTTTTGACGACAGCAACGAGATCGGAACGAAGAAACAAGGCGATATGGCACGCAAATCTATTCCTGTGATGGAATGGGCCATGGCCCATCACAGCGTTGTGTTCGACGATGAATATGATCCGACAAAGCCGTCTCGGACTGCTCGCAGAAGAGGCTCTCGGTCCTCGCAACCTGCGCCGCGAGAGCAACGATTCCGGAGTCTGAGCTTGTCGTTGCCGTGGAAGAAGTCGAAGCATTCCATGTACGGCCACGATGACTCACGCAGCCTGGCCCAGCACATGCGCGACATGGCTATGGACGATACCCGCGAAGATGGTTCGACGGAACACCCTGGCGGACAAAGCAGTAGCCATAGAGGACATCACACTCCCCACGGATCTATCAAGGGCATGATCCGCCGGGCATCCATGTCACTCAAGGGCTTCGTCCACCGAAGGCCATCTTTGGCCATGGACTACACTATCCGAGAGCAAAACTCCCATGATGAAAGGCCCACGACCTCGTATGGCTCCTGGAGCAGTCAACCCAAACATGCTACCGGCATTCATCACTTTGGTCCACAGTCCGACCAAGACACGCAGCATTTTGGTGCGCATCGCAGGCACTTTCCCGTTCCGGGGCTAGGAGACGAGCCTCCCGTCATCCCACGACACACTGGAGCTGCCGCAAAGGCATCGGCAGCCATGCAGAACGAGTTTCTCGCGAGGCAACGCTGGTTGAACGCTGCTTCAAGCGAAGACGGATACGACGGAGAAAGCGGAATTGGCATCGCCGTGACCCAGTCGCCCATCAATTACGGAAGCGCAGACTACGACAGCATTTTTGTGCAGGACCCTAACATCAGCCGCATAGACTTTATCTCCTTGCTTCCTACAGAATTGGCTATCAACATCCTGTCCCATCTGGACGCTGCTGCGCTGGCAAATTCGAGCTGTGTTTCTCAGCAGTGGTACAGCACCACCCTCAACTCGCACATCTGGCGCGAGTCGTGTCTGAGGGAGATGACGACTACATATGCCATGAGCCGCCCGATACAGCCCGACACTGGGCTTGGCATCCCCAAGATCCATCCTTCGGTGGACTGGAAAAAGGTTTATCAGACTACGATGGAGCTGAGCCGGCGCTGGAAAGAGGGCAAGGCTCAAGCCATGTATTTGAACGGACATACGGACAGCATATATTGTCTGCAATTTGACGAGTATGTTGGAAGAGCAAACAAACAAACCCCATCACGTACTGTGTATATCGTTTTGTGCTTGCTAACGCTATATGTGCCCGCAGATTCAAGATTATCTCGGGATCTCGTGATCAGACCATCCGTATCTGGGACATGCAAACACTAGAATGCAGGCTAGTCATCGGACCTCCCGGAGTCATCAACGGCAGCCACCTACTCCAAGATGCCAGCGGGAACGAGATGCACTACGCTATTGGCTCTACCGACGATGGCCGGGCGCCGTCAATGCCACAGACAGTGTCATTTTCCGAGTACCACCAGGCTTCCATCCTATGCCTACAATACGACGACGAAATTCTCGTCACCGGCTCATCCGACGCTACCTGCATCGTATACGACGTCAAAGCAGGCTACAAGCCTCTTCGGCGCCTCCGACACCACGCCGCCGCAGTACTAGATCTAGCATTTGACAAGAAACACATCGTCACCTGCAGCAAAGACAGCACCATCTGCGTCTGGGATCGCGAGACCGGCGCCCTCCTCCGTCAACTCCGCGGCCACGCCGGCCCAGTAAACGCCGTACAAATGCGCGGCAACACCATCGTCTCCTGCTCCGGAGATCTCAAAGTCAAGCTCTGGAACATCGACACCGGGAAAAACATTCGCGAATTCTCCGGCCACACTAAAGGTCTTGCGTGCTCGCAATTCTCCGAGGACGGTCGCTTCGTCGTCTCAGCCGGCAATGACAAGATGATTCGAATCTGGGATGCTAACACGGGGGAGTGCCTGCGCGAGATGAAAGCCCATGAGGACCTGGTGCGCAGTCTACATGTTGACAGTGTGAGCGGGCGCCTCATCAGCGGGAGCTACGATAGCGATATCAAGGTGTGGGATATGGAGACAGGGAGGCAATTGCTAGATTTTCCGAGCTGGCATGCAAGTTGGGTCCTGAGTGCGAAGAGTGATTACCGACGCATCGTGAGTACGGGGCAGGATCCGAAGATTTTGATTATGGATTTTGGGGCCCATGTTGAGGGGGTGGAGGAGCTGAAGAGTAATATGGTCGGTTGAGGGGCGCAGAATCTTACTTACGGCTGGTTGTGTGGTGTGGGACTGCTTACGCCGTGAGGGGGCTGGCGTGGTGCGAGCAGTTATGCATGGCTGCGCGAGGAGCAGTGCATGGAGAGGGAGACACAAAAGCCTCTTCTTCGCATTGATCGACCATACGACCGCTTCTTTTTCTTTTTTTTTCGAGTCTTTTGGGTTTGCGTAGCGTTTGGGGGCGATGGACGCCTCGGCCCTCGGGGAGCGTGTCTGTTTTGAACCTGCCTTGGAATTTTGTCCTCTGCTTGGAGTCTTGGACTCTGTTTACATACTGCATTCTGCATCTTGGTGTCGCAAATTTTGGCGGGAGGGACTGTTGCGAGATTTTAGCATATTTGCCTCATTTGCATTGTTACCTGGCAGGCATGTACGCTTTTTTTTCTTCTGCTTCTTTTTTTCTGCCTTCCATCATCATTCTCTCCATTTTACAACGCCTATTCATCTTTCTTTTTGTTCAGCTATACGCTCCCTCGTGAGTTCTTTTGGGACAATTGAGAGGGGCCTGCATCTTAGACTTAGACGGTAGAGACGGTAGAGACGGTAGAGGCCGAATTCTGGAATCTCGACAGGACAGCAATGAGATCAAAGGTTCTGGACTTGACTTGACTTGACTTGACTTGACTTGACTTGACTTTTTGGGAAAGACGAGGAAGCACGTGTGTCTAGTTGCATGAGACAAGGTAGTCGAAGCATAACTTTTGTTTTTTCCTCAGCCGCTTCAGCACGCTTGGTATGTCCCAAACTGGTGATCCATGCGTAGTGTAAATGTCGTCCCTCGTGCGCGGAGAAGATATATGCCATATTCACGGCATAATAGCCTACCACTGACTAGGGACTCGGGAGGTACCAGGAGGTAGGTATACTTATTACGTCGAGTCGACAGAAAACTCCACCATCGCGCTGGGCCGACCCGTCCATCAGATTCATCATTCACAGCTTACCTACTTTTTTAAGGCAAGACTTCGCGTCTTTTTTTTTCCATGCAGAAGCCTGCGTGCGGACTAGGTAGCCCGACTGCAATAGCCAGCCAGACTATTGGGCAGACTTGCATGCTTTAGTCACAGAAACTTACATCAGCCCCCCTGTCCAAGTTTAAGACGACTCGCATTCGCACGCGTGACGCGACACAACTACGTACATGAACACGGTACATGATACGGTGTGTAAGTTCAGGCCCTAAGAACAAGGATCAAACTTCAAAGACTTGCGTATTTACGCAGGAGGGTAGCATTCAATATTTTCTAGCTCTCGGTGCTGAGGGTAGCGTACCTACGATTATGGGGTCGTGCAGGGATTGTGCCGCGTGGGGAATGTCACGGATGGGGGAATCTACGAATGTACCTATGTACTCCAGTCTCCGTAGGATTGGATCTGGGATCGTTCCACATCGGGGCCATGGCCGTTTTGGGTGGAGTTGCTGAGCGAGGCCGGGCTGAGAGGGTATTCTGTCACCTGTCGCGACTCCGCGAGATTGATCATCGACAGGCCGGGGGAGGAAGGGGGAGTTCTGAATAGACAGATGGATTGATGAGGATGTCAGATGAGCATATGATCGTTGACTACCTAGATGGATCAATGTGCAATTTAATGGGCCGATGTGGTGGATTGAATTACGTACTGACAGCCAGGTGACAGTTTAGTGCAACGATCGTGTTATTTTAAAGTGTATGCATTACGTATGAAGGCATCTATGACATATGTAGATGTCCATGATCTGGGGACGTGTGTACACAGTACCTCTCAGGGAAGTATTCAGGGAAGGCATGGAAGTCGCAACGCCGCGCGATGGAAGAGACGAAACGGAAAAGGGGAATAGAAGCCGATGGTGCAGGTGAGTAGACGGGCCCTCGTGTAAGTGATACGCTTCATGCACTACCTAACATAGGTAAGCTGCTGTCCACCACTCATGCAGCACACAAGTGACAAAACTCGTGAGTTGTAAGCTTACCTACGTACACCAACATGAAGGAACCTGCATACGTGTGGAAGAAAAGGAAAATAGCGCGAAAAAGAAAATAAGCAGGATCTCATAAAGTTTACTCTGTACAACCCATGAAGACAGTCCAGACTAGAGTGTGAGACACATGACAGCATCATCCATATTCCACTCTCAACTCATATGCGTGGTAAATGGCATATAACTGTTACAAGCATATACATTATACATAACCACGATGAGATAATCCCGCATTACATACGGGCCGCGCGAATACCGGCCGGGTCAGAAAGCAAACATTCGCACCAGATTCCCGGCTCCGAGCCGCGACTCATGGTCTACAGGCAAAACAACACAGAGGCGATAGTCCAGACTGTCCAGATAGACCAGGTGGTGAGCCGGCCCGTAGCCTGCGGCCCGTTGCTTGCGGGCCGCGAGAAGGATTCTCGCTAGGGAATAGCCATAGGATTCTGCTATGTAGGTACATATGTATGTACATATGTAGGTGAATACACCCCGCGTAGATGACACAAGTGACAATACCTCCTCCACTTTTCGTCACGACGCGTCAATTTAGCTTCATCCACGAACCAACCCATCATCTTTGAGCAGCCATGACGACGCCGCCACCACGCCCTTTGAAGTCATCCCAAAAAAAACAGAGTCATTGACGGCACGCAGTAGGAACCGCCTCAATCTTGTGGGCCTCGCCGTCTTGAGTCTTGACTCTTCCGGCGGCGATAGATTCGAACGGGTAGTACACAGTCACAAGTTAGGTATTGATGCAGTCAATATTATAATTAATATAGCCTTCATGATTCTATAGACTCTGCTCAATTGCGCATCATTTGACATTCTCAATGGACTAATTGCGAAAAAGCAAAAAACATTAGATACGTGTGGTGATACAAAATGTTTCAATGCCGCATGGTAACTTGGTGGCTGGGCGATATTTTCCTGGGGGGGGCTGTAGAAGGTAGGCATGGCCAGTGTCCAGATGAATTCTCGCAGCAAGAATTACAACAAGCAATACATAAATAGAACCCGATGAAACTCGCTGACCGGGGAGAGTGACTCAATATGGGACCAACGTATAAGTTGTAGATAAACTCTTCCAGATGCTATGTAGCCTGAATGCTGCTTTGCACCCGCACGGGAAGAACAATGTAACCAACTTGAGTCTAGAGCATGCATGCAGAGCAACGGGAAATAGAAGTCAAACGGCAACTAACTAGAGTCTAGACAAACAAGCTCGCAATTCATCCCGTAAGTTGTCACTATTTTTATTCTCAAACTTGGTTTCTCCTTTTTCGTCCATGGCCCTGGGTCTGGAATCTGGGATCGTGATTCTGCCTAAGATAGCCCTTCTACCTACGGAGTAATAATGTAACAATGCGCACGACTCTGGAATGTGCCAAGACTCGCTACCACGGCACACGGGCTGTACGCGGGGTTAGCCTGTCTCTTCTTCGTGTCTGAGACGTGAAGCTGCCGGCAAAGGGGGGCGCAGGGATGGGTTTCGACGGACGACGACACGGCAGGAGCATCGGCATCTGTAAAGTTTGCGAGGATCGTGGTGGGCGTGGGACGGGATGAGAATCTGTGAATGCTGCTTTTGGTCCGCGTTGGTCAATTTTTGGTGGAGGCTCTCCCTTTGTCTCTTATTACCTACATACTTCGTATTCTCTCGTCTCGCTCTGTCTCCCTATCTGGGAACGATTACACGGTCAATGGAGCGACTAATTACTTACAGAGTACGGAGTACGGATTACCTTTAGGTACAACCTAAGTGCGCGCACTTCGATCCTTCGCCGGAAAGGCAAGTTCCGCAGGTGTGGAGTTCCCTGTCTGGGCTCTGAAGTCTGGAGTCTGTACAGTCTTACGGAGTACAGCTGCTGCATTAAGTTCTTACGTGAGTGGCTGTAAGTCCGCATCACGAAATCCGCTTGTTTTGGTCAATTTGGTGTGACTTTCTGGAAGACTGAATGCGGGCAACCGACGCAATCTCTCAGCGCATCAATGCGTTCTGTAACTGTTGACACTTTTTTTGCCTCTTCCATCTTTGGAAATGCAGTGAATCCATAAACCTTGAAGAGGCATACATGTGACATACCTACATATGTACAAACAGAAGTCTTACCCTAAGCTAACCGCACGTGGGGGCGGGTCGGTCAGCTTCCTGAACAGGGGTCACGAATCACGATTCACGAATCACGATGGACTTGTTTGTTCTTCTTAGAGCCCAGCCCAGGATGAATCGGAAAATTCAAAGGAAAGCAGCCAGCGCGGCTGCGCGGGTAGCCGGCCGGCGCGAAGCGAAACAATCGGACCAGACACAACGCCACGATCCCTGTCCCTGCCTGTCCTGCCCTTGTTGATTTGCTGGCGTTCTGAAACTCGATGCACAAACAACTTTCCTGCAGCTTTGAGCATTGCGATGCCAAGAATGCATGCACGCGCCTTGTATGTATGCATCATGGCCCCTGAGCCGTTGAAAGATGAGACGAAGAAACAAAGTGTCAATCTTCTCTTCCCTATGCCTAGTACCTAGGCTGTGTGGGAGCCAAGAAACGATGTAGATGAGTACAGTGCGCGTTGTGAGGTGTTGAAACAAGTCGTCACCAACCAACGTTTTGGATTCCGTCGACGCAACGCACATGAACCCATGGAGTTCTGGGCAGGCCAAGTCTGAAGAGCTCATCAGGTGTTGATCCCGAATTGGAGGGGAGTGCCCGCTGGGCAAGGTCAAGGACTAATCAGCGGCATGGGAATAGGGAATCGAGATTCGAGAGGCGACGTGCGAGTGGGCCTCCCCAGAGATCTGGATGATGCGTGTCGGGTGTCTGATGTCTGATGTCTGATGTTCTTGATGTCTGGTGATGGTCGTGAGAGAAGTTCTGACGAAGTCTTGACTTCTCTCTCCGTTGATTGGAGCAAATAAGGCAAGTGACGCAACCAGTGTCCAGAAATGTCTCCACTAATTCCACCCTACCAAGTCTTCGGCCCTCCTCCGGCCACTTACTTACGGAGTATGTGCCCCCTTTCTCCGAATTCCTTCCTGCTTTACCTCTTTTCACATCCAGATATTCATCTGCTCCGGCGCTATTCTGCCTATTCATTCTGTCCACCCCAGACGACCGGGCTATTCTCCATGTTGAGACTGGCATCTGTACAGCCTTGATCTCCCTACGACCTGGTCACAAGATCCCATCCTGTCGAAGCTGGCTGCATCAGCTCGCTTCACTGCGGCAAAGTGAAGCTCCTTAATTTGCGAGCAGGTTGTCCAGCTGGAACGCGGAGCTGCCAGTGTCCGGCCCCACCCTTTCTGGGGAAAGCCTACCTGAGGAACCCGTGGACTCTGGCTTGAGCGGCAGCAGAATCGCCGTCTATTGGCTTGCACGCTCCGATTGTTCCAGATCGAGACGGCAAACAAGCGCCTGGGGTCAGACAGGGGTACCGCCAACTTCACGGTGCCTCAATCTTCTACGCCTTGCTGCCTCGCTGCTTCACTTCTTCTCTGCCCCTCAGCCTGTTAATTTCGCAGCGTCCCCGGCCATGGCAGGATATGATGGAACGGATTGGTTGGGCGTCAGCACGGCCAATGAAGGACTTTCGTTGCCGCCGCCACAGGGGCTATCTGTGCAGTCAGAGCCGTCCGGACTGTCAGGCACAGGTACGACCCCACACAGATGTAATGCGACGTGCAAATTCAACAAGTGCCTGCGTCTAAGTGGTCTAGCGCGTCGCGCAACAGTCGAGGTACGTGTTATTTTGCATCGCTAGCCAATGCATGGGGAGAGAGCATGGGAGACTTGAGAACATGGGAGAGCGTGGCGGAACATGGCGGAGCAATGGGAGAGCATAGGAGAACGTGAGAGAGCATAGGGGAGCAGAGAGGTGTGTGCCCTTCCTGCCAGGCTCCCAACCTCGGATGCGGCGAACCTCAAGTACAGACGGAACAAACAGAAACGGGAGATCCTGGAGCCCAAGCAGCTGTCTGGGCATGTTCTGTCTGGGTTGGCGGGCTGTTGGCGCTCAAGTCTTGTCTTGTCTTGTCTTGTCTTGTTTTGTCTGATCGATCCCGCCACGCACAGTGCTGCTGAGCGCGGACTGAGGCGCCGGCTCACTCTGTCTTCACCGAAGTACACAACAAGCGTGTTTGCATGCAAGAGCCACCCATCATTCCTTCCTTGTCTTGATCTGGTCACTATGTACTTTCTGTGTTCCTGCATCTTCCCCTATCTTTCTCTCTGGTCAAGACTAGCTTTTTCTTCTTACTCTTTTCTTCCTTTTTCCCTACTTTCTTTCGACGTCCGATCTAAGCGTTTCCCCTGCTGTTTCCTTGCCCTCAGCGCAAGCACAACGCGTGGCACTCGCTTCTTCGAAACGCTTCTTTTTATTTCGCAACGTCGACGACTCCTCGTCCTGGACTTTCTTCGCAAACTGCCTTGACAGCTTTGACAGCTTTTTTTTGGCATTCCCATCGAACTCTACTGAGACGGTACGTCTCTCACGCTATATGCCACGCTCCTCGTTCATATCCTTCATCAGCAATCGCGCGCCTATTTCTCCCCTACCGATATTCTATAAGCATTCGCGAATCGCGAGTCATTTTCGAGAGATGAGCGCAGTCAGAGCAAGTTGCCTCGCGCATACGTTGGCTCGCTACGTTGGCAAACTCTGTTGAACCAGTTTCTGGTCCGATATTGTTGCAATATGGGACATCTTTTGGAGGAATATTGCACATGCACAATCCAACTGGACCTTCTGCAGTGTGGCTCGCATCGTCTTATCCCTGCTATCCTTGCAGTCACATGCGGATGAAGCTGGAGTGTTAGCACGCAACCCTTGAAGTCAAGGCTGTGGCAACTTGCCACAGAAGAGTTCGACCCTCGCCACGGGCAGGCGACTTCACCTGACTCCTTCTCGATCTTGCTACATTCACTCCCACCCTCTTCCTAGGCACCCCTCCACCTCTTTGCTACCTATTTGCTTGAACGTCACACCAAGATGCACTCGTCCCCTCCACACCCATTCAGGCTCATCCATATTGAGTTTGGTATCTTCATCCTGGCAAGCTTAAGACAGTCATTGGGTCTTCGCACAACCCGATAGCCTGTGCTCCTGGAGTAATATCATGGACTCTAGTCATGCACTCAAGTCTCGTGCAAATACTGGAGGATTCAGAAGGGCCGGATGTGTCCCAAGTTGAATCCATCTATGATGCTATCGAGGATTCTGTCCTGTCAGAGTTTGAGTGCCTCATCATCACCATGAATCTGGTCAGAGGCAACTTTTTTTAGTTTTCATCTGATTTTATGCATGCTCAAATCACCTCACATTGAGAAAAGCCATGATTATATAAAGGGCTGTTGTCGCCTGTGAAGTTATCATCTCCCGCTTACACAGTCACAGCCAGTCCTGCACAGGCTTTCAATCATTTTCTCATTGCTTGAAGCTTCTTTTCTCCTTCTTTCAACGGATCTTCGAGTTGCGTTGCTCTGATACGGTTCGTACTTCAGTGAAGTCTCAAACTCTCGTAAGGACTTGCGGCGTCACAAGTGTTTGGATGCCCAAATACTTGCTTATGAACGAAACGTTGCGACTTGCCGGATCATATTTTGCTAACTACGCATGTCGTATTTGCCAACAGAAACCTATCTTAATCAATACTCGACCACCAACTCGGCATAAATCGTCTCGCAGCAGTTGCTTCCTCTTGATGATGGGCCTCTCAACGATTTTCTCGGCATCGCTTTTGGCGCTGCGCCTGTTCTCGCTGCCGATATCGGCAGCACCAGGTCCGGTTGTCCAGCAAGGTGGCAGCACCCAGGCCGTTGCCGCCAACTCCAACTGGTGGATGAGCAGCATCCCAAGACAAGGCCAGGTTGCTTTTGGCGGCGCCGCAAATTACAAGGTCTACCGCAATGTCAAAGACTATGGTGCCAAGGGTGACGGAAGCACCGACGACACTGTGGCCATCAACAACGCCATCACGGACATGCAGCGCTGCGGAAAGGGCTGCGACTCGAGCACCATCACTCCCGCTATCGTCTACTTCCCTCCTGGCACTTATGTCGTTTCCAAGCCCATCATCCAATACTACTACACCCAGCTTGTGGGTGATGCCGTTACTGTGCCCACGATCAAAGCCGCCGCGAACTTCATTGGGATTGGCGTCATCGACTCCGACCCTTACGAACCCGATGGTAGCAACTGGTACACAAATCAAAACAACTTTTTTCGGCAGGTCCGCAATTTCAAGATTGATTTGACAGGGTTGCCCATGTCAACAGGCACGGGAATCCACTGGCAGGTTGCTCAAGCGACGTCGTTGCAAAACATTGTCTTCAACATGGTTCAGGACCGGTCCAGCGCCAACAAGCAGCAGGGTGTTTTTATGGACAATGGTTCTGGCGGCTTCATGACGGATATCACCTTCAACGGCGGCAGCATGGGCGCCTTCCTCGGTAGCCAACAGTTCACCATGCGCAATCTCATATTCAACAACTGCAACACTGCCATTTTTATGAACTGGAACTGGGTATGGACGTTCCACGGTGTTTCCATCAACAACTGCGGCGTTGGTATCAACATGGCCAACGGGGGCGACATCCAGACTGTCGGCTCCATTGTGGTTGCGGATAGCACCATCTCTAATACTCCCGTCGGCATCATCACCACGTACAATCCCAACCAGGCTGGCACCAACGGCACTCTTATCATTGACAACGTGGATATGACCAAGAATGTCCCGGTAGCTGTTCAAAACGGTGGCAACAAGCAGACCATTCTTGCCGGCAACGCGCTTGTCAGCTCTTGGAGTCAAGGACGGTCATACAATGGCGCTACCGGAAAAGCGTCTCAAGGCCCTCGTAAAATCGTCTCAAAGCCTGGTGCTCTGACTGGTAGCAACGGAAATATCGTCACACGTAGCAAGCCTCAATACGAGACCATTCCTGCCGCCAAGTTTGTCTCGGTCAAGTCCAAGGGCGCCAAGGGTGACGGCAAGACAGATGACACCGCGGCCATTCAAGCCATTTTCGACAGCATCGGTTCGGACCAGATTGTTTACTTTGACCACGGCGCCTATGTCATTACCGACACCGTCAAGGTACCCAAGAACATCAAGGTTGTGGGCGAGATTTGGCCCCTTATCATGGCTGGCGGCAACAAGAACTTCAAGGACATGGCGAATCCCAAGCCAGTCTTCCAGATTGGCCAGCCTGGCGATGTTGGCAATGTCGAGATGCAAGATCTCATATTTGAAACTCAAGGGCCTCAGCCCGGTGCCATTCTCATGGAGTTCAATGTTGCTGGCCAGTCCAAGGGCTCTGCAGGTCTATGGGATGTCCACTTCCGCATCGGAGGCTCCGCCGGAACGCAACTTCAGTCGGACAAGTGCAGCAAGACACCGAAGTCGCTTACCAAGCCCAACGCACAGTGCATCGGTGCCTTCATGCTGCTGCATGTCACCAAGTCGGCCAGCGCATACTTTGAGAACACCTGGTTCTGGGTTGCTGATCACGAGCTTGATCTCAGCGGCTACAACCAAATCAACATCTACAATGGGCGCGGCGTCTTGATTGAGAGCACAAAGGGTGTTTGGCTCTGGGGAACGTCCTCGGAACACAATCAGCTTTACAACTACCAGATCACGAATGCTCAGAATGTCTTTATGGCTCTTATTCAGACGGAAACTGCCTACATGCAAGGCAACCCAGACGCCAGGGTTCCCTTTACGACCAACTCCAAGTTCTCTGACCCCGACTTCGCCAAGTGTACTGGCACTAAGTGCGCCCGAACATGGGGCCTTCGCGTTCAGAACTCGAGCAACGTTTTCGCCTATGGCGGTGGCTTGTACAGCTTCTTCGATAACTACGCACAGCAGTGTGTCAGCGCCAACAACTGCCAGGACCAAATGATTTCGATTGAGAAGTCCCATGTTGTCTTGTTTGGCATCAGCACCAAGTCGAGTATCTCCATGGTGACCCTGGATGGTCAGTTGACGGCCAAGGATGCCGACAATCGCAACAACTTTTGCGCAGCTATTGCCGCCTTTGAGTCATCATAGAATGGTGACGATGAGGGGCAGCCACCACCGACGCAGCAGGCGCCTCCGGAGAGCTCGACCTCGATCTCAAGCTCGACCTCTACCTCTCACGAATTAGACACGAAAACTATTATTTCTTTCACTACCGTCGATGGTCCAGTCCAAACGCACGCGCCGACAAAGACGGTGCACGAGACGATTACATTGAGCGTGCAGCACCCTTCGCCTCCGTCGCCATCGTCTTGTAGCTCGTCCGTTTCGACCGTGACGCGGACTACGACCATCTTTGTTATTGCCACCACGTTGTATCACTGAATATTGTAGAAAAAGAAATTTTGGTACATATCTATAAGGGCCAGGTGTCCGGGAAGAAAGGGGAAGTCACAATTTTGATAATTGTCTGTTTCTACATGGCCGCCAGGTGCGTCATGGCTTGCGCGTGCGCATAGCCAAGTTTGGGGAGAACGTGGTGAACTGGGGGTGAGCAATGGCATAATGAAATGCATGCGCACCCTTGGGTGTGCTTGGTGTGCCTAGAATATAGCTTTATACAATATACAAGTCGTTGCTGGCTACTGTCGCGTGTGTTCGTGAATGCCATGGTTGCGGTGCTTGGCGGTGCAGCAGCCGGTGCTTGGATGTTTGGGTGCTTGGGGGATTGATCACCTGGCGAGACTTGGCCGTGTCACGTGTGCGATTCGAGATTTTCCCGTCTTCACGACTCGGGAGACCTCACGACTGCAAGATAACAAACAGTACATAAGACAGGATCGGAGTGTGCTTGCCTGGCGTTCGCCTAACGTTCGCCTCAACGTGGTGGTGAAAACACCAAGCCATGACGGCTCGGCGCAGATCAACTTGAACCATCACGTTTGGCTAGCAGCTGGCATTGCTCACTTTCCTGGTAGAAAATGCCAAGCGTGCGCACGCTGTGATTTGAAATTTCTACATGCGTCCGTACGACTGACTACGGAGTGCTAGAGATGATGATTCGATGAATGGGGATTTCAATTCTATGTCAATTTCGAAAGTCGATAGAGTAACAGGTATGATATGTATGGGTGGGTACGGAGTATGTTACCGTATGTACGCCAAGTAGATACCTTAAACAACCGCGTGAAAAACCACAACAGGAGGGACGACGATCACAGGAGGGAATGGAGGCCATGTCTTACTTTGAGTTCATCCAGACCGTCAAGGCAGGCCTCCATTCTCTCCTGTGATTTTCGTCCCTCCTGTTGTGGGGGGGAGACACCGCCACCGCTCGCCTCGCCGCTCGCGGCCTCAACTTCAGCTTCAACCGCCCTCGCCGGATCCGCTCGTTCCCTGGCGTCCTTAACGCCGCTGCCAAGGCCTCTTCTACGCCCGCCGTTCTCCTTCTATCTGCAGCCGCGCAGTTAGCGTTCGCTCTTGCCCTGCTCTGTCGCGCGCGTCTGAGTCGGTCTGACGGGTGGTAGTGCCACATTCTCCTGGCCGATCTGCGGCGGAGCCGTTTGCCGCCTCACGAGTCACCTGTGAGCATGTTAATGGAGGTGCTTCCCGCGTTATCATTTATGGTCGCAGACGTACCTTGCACCACACACATGTGAGGAGTATTGTATTGTTTTTTTTCTAGGGTAACAAAGGGGAAGCGTCCTCCTGCACCCGGAGCAAAATTGGGTGGGCACAGAGTGTAAGTTGACGGTCGGGGTCTTCTCTGGGGAGAGAGTCTCCTGCCGAGGAGTCAGGACTAGCAGGTGGCGGTCTATCGTCCTGCTCATCGGCATCCTGCTCGTCGAGTTGTTCGGGGTGCGGCGGAACTGTTTTCTCGAGGTCCTGTCCCGGGCGGTGGCAATTGGCCTGTGACTGTCTCCCCTAGGGGCACGTTAGTAGGGTGGCTCGAACCCGCGTCGAATCCACGAACGTACGAGGTGCCATAGGGAGTGGCACTGCCAAAAACCATAATATCCACCTAATCCTAGCCTTAACACCTAATCCTAACCACTAACCCTAACACTAACCACTAACCCTAACCGAAGCTGGCTAGATAGTGGGGGTACTTCCCGATCGGTAGTGCCACTCTGTCGGGAACCTCCGAACGTACCGTGCAGGGTCCACACACGCATATTTCTCACCATCTGCATCACTCTGCGGAATTTTCAATGAGAAGTCGGTGACAGGGCGCTGCTTACCGCACCCAGAGCACGCCTTAGAAGGAGGCAAAGGGACCGAGTGGGTAGTCGAAGTCTCCGCCGCCTTCGCAGCTCGTTCTGCCGCCCGTCGATTTCTGATTCTCTCCTGGCGCCACGTTATAATTCGTCGGAGGGTTTGAACCGCCTCCAAGTTGCAGAAATACATGATACGGTGCACCGCACACATGTGAGGAGTATTTTCTTTTTCTTTTTTTGAAGGGAAATCACAGAGGGGAAGCATCTGCTTGCACCCTGAGCATTTCCTTTCAAGCAAAGAGTCCATCTTGACGGGATGGCCAGTTGATGTGACGGCCCTGGGCCTCACAGACTGTGGATCTGGATGGATGACCGGGATAAAGTCGTTGATGACGATGTGCAACGATATTGCCAATAATATCAACTGCAGCGAAACACCGTCAATATGCCTCAGCTGTGCGATGTAACTCTTAATCACAAAGGCAATAGGAACTTGGAGCCGTTGAGTTAAGGCGAAGTTGGGCGGAACGGCGCTCACATTCTCCACCACAATCTCAGCCAGTTTTTGGCAGGTGAATGTGAGGTTGTTTTGCCGAGGGGTTGTAGACAATATAAAAAATGAGGGGAGATAATAAGGGCAGCCAGGACTAGGTACTCCGTAGGTAGGTACCTCTGCACTCCGCGATCTCGGTATGTATTGTATAATTCTTCAGCTTCGTGGAATAGGTAGTGACGCGGCTGTGACCCTCCTCCCCACACACGAGACAAGTACATACCTTGAAATTGACCCTCTTCTCGTCCTCTATCAACGCTCTGTCGGCCGACGAGGACGTGACTGGGGCATCTTTGCCCTTGGTTCTGTGTTCGGGGACCAAGAAGCGACTCCTCTTGCGATCCCTGCCCGTCTTGGGGTTTTCCTCTGTGTGTATGGTGATGAGCGACCCCTTTCGGCGTTGCTCGTGGCTTCGTTGCTCCTTGGCTCGTTGCTTGGTATACGCCGCTCGGCCAACGTCTTCGGCGAATTCTTCGTAGTCCACATCAAAAATCGACAGCGCTTCTTTTCTTGTTTGCCGGTGCAGCTTGTCGCTCCTGTGCTTGTCGAGCTGCTTCTTTCGCAAGGTTTTGGATATTACGGATCTCATTTACCAGTTCGATAGCTCTCACCGACTTCTCGGACAAGATCAAGAAGGACGACTGCACGTCCAGAACAGAGAGCAGTCGTATGATGTTCCTCTTGAGCTGCTTGGATGGAGCAGCTAAGAGAACCGTGGAAACGAGTTATCAGTCGGATGATAGGTCGTATTCGTGCCTGGTTGAGATGATACAAGTCTTGGATACGACCTGCCGAGACCATGACCAAGCCGCGAAAGCTCGGAAGAGACTTCGCAAGATGAGGTACACTTGTGAATCAGGCACGACCTTCGGCGTCTTCTTGCTGAGTTCAACTCTCTCTGCCAGGAGGCAGACGTCCCAAGCTCGAAGATGAATCAGGAGCTGTGGAATGTGATTCCCGCCGACATGGACACCGGCTTGAGCATGAAGAGTGTCGATCCCGATGTGGACTACGAAGAGTTCACCGAAGACGTTGGCCGAGCGGCATATACCAAGCAACGAGCCAACGAGCAACGAAGCCACGAGCAACGCCGAAAGGAGTCGCTCATCATCATACGCAGAGGATTCAAGAAAACCCCACGACGGGCAGGGAGCGCAAGGGGAGTCGCTTCTTGGTCCCCGAACACAGAACCAAGGGCAAAGATGCCCCAGTCACGTCCTCGTCGGCCGGCAGAGCGTTGACAGACGACGAGAAGAGGGTCCGTTTCAATGTGTACCTAGGTACCTCTATGGACTTGTTTCGTGTGTTGAGAGGAGGGTCACCTTTCGACTGACTGTCCCCAGCGCCGCAAGTTTGCTGTTGCTGAAGACTAGCAGGTCCCCCAACCCCGGAACGCAGCGGAGGGCCGATGGGGGACCTCGCGTTGCTTCGGAAAAGCAGTTGGGTGGAAAGTGAGATACCTGTGCAGTGACGGTGTTGCCAGTGGAATCGGTCAGTTACAAACTTACAGTGGCTTTGGTGGTCCCCCAGTGGAATCAGTGCCGTTGGCAGTAGAATCGGCCCAGTTACAGTGGTGGATGGGGGGGTTACAGAGATGGCCAGTGGAATGTCCAGTAGAGAGGGAACGATCCGGTGATGGAAACCGAAAGATATGACCTGAACTTCGTTGTAATTCTCTACCTCAAGCGACGAAAACAAACGGGGTAACTATATACAGCAAGCTTCTGTCCGAAATCTTGGGAGGCAGGAGGCAGGAGTGATGAACAACGGGCGAGGTAGCCTCGCGTAATAGCATGGCGTGCTCGGATCAAACCATCATAATAATGCATACAATGTCTCTGGATTGGAGTTTTAACAGGCGTGTTGTCGAGATCTGTCAATCATGAGAAAAGGTTGGACCCAGCTTTGTTTTTCCAACTCTTGTCGCGACGTTATCCCCTCGCACAGATCTCTTACCTATTCCCCATGTGATCGCACGAGAAGACAATCTGAGAGACCAGAGCGTGTGAGGTTCAATTCTTTGTATGACTCATGTATATTATAATTTGTGAGCAACCCAGACGCTTGGCGGAGTTGTAGATGAGCAAAAGGACGACGAGGCCAAATCGCCAAAGGTGTCGGGTAGGTCCACTCCAAATGGAATGAATCGCGAGTCGCGATGCTCACAGTCACAGACACGCCAGCAGGATTATGGACCGAATTTAAGCTGTGACTCCGAACTCGAGATATGGCTCATCTTCCTCTATCAGACCGATTACAAAGTAAAGCGATTAGAGTTGAAAAGTCCCGGTTCAAGATGAACTTGAGAAGGCCCCACGGCGGACCTCCAACTGGTAACCTGACATGGACGGTATGAAACCGTGCAACCATGCCGGGCGCTTCTACAAAACGTTTTCTACGGGACATGTAAGAGTTTTTTTGTTAGGGCACGTTATTGTAGCGTGTTTGCCTATATGCACATATGTGTCATGATGGGACAAGTCATCTCGAAAGAAACGTGCTGTTCGACGGGTACCTATGTTGTACTTCGATGGGGGCCTCTATGTTGTGAACATAGGCAGGCGATCCAAGGCTCTGAGCATTTCGTTATACTACATACATACATAATCACGATTCTTGATTTACGTCACATTCATAGGTACATACACCCTCAACCATGCACCCCCTCAGAAGTGTACCGTAATTAGCTACAATACATATGTATGTACATATGTATCAGATGAGCCTTGCCTGGAATGCAATCCAACCTCTCGGATTGACGCCACCTCCTCAAGAATGCTTGAACTTCAACATCATGGCACGCGTAATGAATTTCACTTTTTGGGCTTGTGGAATTTGCTCCATTCCTCCCATATCATGTATGTATGTGTGCTCTGTGTTTTTTTATTACGATTGCGTGTACGGTGTGTCAGAATTAAGAAACAGAAACACACCATAAGAAGGGACGCTACATGTATGATGTAGCCACAAATATTGACATCTGCCATGCATTCAATTCTCATTATGTACCTCACATCTTCCAACCCTTCAGGCTTCAAACATGCTCCCTCAAAAAAACAAACACGCTCATCAAATCAACATTCATCCTAACTTCATCTCATCACCCCCACCCCAACATCTCCAACGTCCCCCTCGCCTCTCCCGCCGTCATCCCCATCACGCCCAACTGCCTCACCTGCGTCCCCCCCCTCAACCTCTGCAACCCATACGCCAACTTCCAACTCTCCCGCTCACTCATCACAAACATATACCGCTTCCCCTCCTGATCCCGAATCGTCGCCCGCAAAACATGCAACCCCTTTTGCTTCCACCCCGCCGACACCGCCGACAACGACGAGCTATTCCGAAACGTCGCATCACATAGCCCCAGCCGGCAACACTCCTTGCACGTACGCAGCATATCACCCAGAAAACCATCCGCCTCCTCCCCCGTGAGGATTTTATTCCCCGCATCCCGATCTCCACCGGCTTTTCGCGCCGCCGTCGCCATCTTGAAGAGTAAATGCGGTGCGCTCTTCGGTGCACCACCCGACGACGCGGTCGCGGAGGCCGAGTTGAGGCAGTGCGGCGGACACCACACCTCTGCGAGTTTGAGTGTCCAGGCTTTGACGTCCCATTCTCGTTGGGGGACTCCCCGGACGTCATCGTCTATGAAGAGTCCCTCGGTTGTGATGCGCAGGATGAGGCCGTCGGTGACGGAGCCAACCCCTGAGACGAGTTGGCTGGCTGGTGTTTTGGCGTACTCGTTCATGAAGAGATAGACGGCCTGGATGACGATTTTGTCGGGGTCTTTGGTTGTGTAGGGCTCGCGGCTGCCGCGTACGGAGGGTGGGGGGGATGTTCGGGATGTGGTCTGGGATTGTGCCCATGATGTGTCGGACCCGGTTAGGGAGGACATGGAGGTTTGGCGACGGTGCGTTCGTTTCGGGTCGTCGTATGGTCGGTAGGAGTAGGTGCTGTCGGAGGGGGCGGTGCTGACGAAGCTGCGGGCTGTTGGGTTTGGGGGCCGTTTCTCGGGACTGGATGGCTTTTTGGTAGGGGATGAGGGGTTTGATTTTGCTTGCGAGGGTGGTCGACCGTTGGGCCACATGCTTGTCTTTTCGCCGACGCTGGAAAAGGCATATGTGCTGCCGACTCGAGTTGCATTGTCACCGGTAGGTGTGTTGGGCGCAGTGGCCGCGGCGGCGGCGGCCGCCGCTTTTTTCTTCTCTTCTTCTTTGGCTTTTTCCTCCCTCTCCCGGCGCAGCTTCTCCATTAATTCTTTCCGCCGTTGTTCGGCTTGCTCCTTGAGCTTTTTGTCGTGTGCCTCCTTTTCCTTGAGCTGTTTCTCCTTTTCTCGTTCCTGGCGTTCTTTTGCTTCCTTAGCTCGCAGTTCGGCGAGTCTTTTCACGGCTTCTTCCCTACGCTTCTGCTCAGCTTCTTTCGCCTTTCTCTCCTCTTCCTTCTTCCTGGTCTCTTCTCTCGCTTTCTCCCAAGCGCCTCTGGGGGTGGGTGACTTCGGTGTGGTCGGCCGTGGATTTGGACGTTGTGACGACGTCTTTGGCTTCTCTTCTTGCGTGGGAGGCGGTTGCGTGGTGAGGGGCGGCGAAGTCGGTGGTGGCGGTTGTGGTTGTGGAGGAGGAGGAGAAGTCGGCGGCGGTTGTGATGATGGCGGTGGAGGTTGCGGAGGTGCAGTCGCAGGTGGTGGTGTTTGAGGCCGAGTCTGTGGAGGTGGTCCTCCTCCAGCTCCGGCCCCATGAGGGGGAGGACTGGCATGAGGTGGTGGTCGGGGAGACGGTCCTGCGTGAGGCTGTCCTCCGGGAGACGACGGACCAGAAGCTGAGTCTCCGAAGCCGCCTGGAGTATATCCCGCCCCTCCTCCTGCACCGCTATAGGAGCTCTGGTAATGACCTGAGCTTGACGGACCATCATGTTGAGTCCTTCCCAAGGCCCAAGCACCAAAACCCACCCCGATTATGAGGAGAGTAATACCCATGTTCCCCAGGCCCTGAAAACTCTCCCACCAGGCTCGAAAGGCGGGAGCCATGCTCTGAAATACGGCGACCAATATCAAGGCTGATGCGAATCCGGCAATGAAACTGTTCACATTGGGTTTCAAAGACGGCAAGTAGAGGAAACCCGATCCAGCCGAATGCTGTGGTATGACGAAGATGTCATACTTGCCTGGCGGCAAGCCAGACGACGACCTCGGCGCCGAGCCATGCGGCGGAGGCGGCGGCGGAGGTGCATCACTCATGTCGCCAGCTCTGAATGTCCTCCAACTTGCTTGTGTCGACGGGATGTGAAGCTACAGGGCGAGTGCAAGATGGCGACCTGAGGACGATGTCGGGTTACAGGGGTATGAGGAAAGCCATCAGGAGTCAGGACACGACACGACGTCGAAGGACGGAGATGGCAAGTGGAAGACCTGGTCAAGTCAGCACATGGCGATGACGAGCGCACCGAGAAGCGATGGTATGGTGTTTACGGGCAACGCACCAGACTGAAGACGCCAAAGACGTATGCGGCGGCCAAGGATAAAACGGGCGAGGTTGTCCAAGAAATGAGAAACTGATAACGCCGGGCTCCGCAGCAAGATGCAAGTGGACAAACGGAGACAGGCGGACGACGGACAAGGTAGGAATCAAGACACGAGGTTCGCAATGCCAAGGACAAACGAGCTGCTGCACAGGCTTGAAGAATATGTAGCTAGGTAGTAGAGCACAAAAATGCAAAAACGCGAAACTGCAAAACTGCAACTTGGGTGGCTGGTACTCAGGTAATTTGGTGGCCCGAGAGTCGAGACAAGTTCCCGATGATTGCTCGGTGGTTGGAAACTTCTCTCAATCGACGCTCAGGGCCCTTTCAGTGCGTTATGTACGGAGTACAGTGGATTTCCCGACCCTCTGCGGTTGGTCCCGCCGCAAGTCAGAACCAGCCAAGGAGCGACTCCGCAGATCGGTCCATCGTGATTGGAGAAGCGGAGCGAGCCCAACTCACTTTTTGCCCCGTTGCTGGACGGAGAAAATTATGCAGGAAGACTTTGCATGAACACACGGGGGACCTACAATTGTGTGCCAATCGTGCTTTCAATCATTGTTACGTACAATGCTGCTGCCATGCTATGTACCATCATTCTAAAATATGCCACCATACTTGCTACCGACTAAGAGACATAGAGTGTGAATGTGAATCCCGAAAAACACCAAATGAATGGCAAGCGATACAATGTATTCTCAAGCCTCCTTTCAAGAGTCAACAATGATTCACTTTTAATTTTCCCCTATCTGTGTTGTCCCAGCAACGCTGTACACGTGTCAAGCGCCCACCGAGTGACGAACGATGTTTAGCGCCTGGGTGGGGCTGGCCGTCTATCCCCTGCCTGTCTTTGAAGTTTGAACTTCAATGAAGTTTGCATCATGCGAATCCACTCAACGACCCGAAGGCTCGATGTACCTATGTACGTACCTAGGTACCTACGTTAGCTATGTAGCAAAGGACCGTACGAATGGAGATAGGTGTACATACATAGTTGCAAAAGAACAGAGAAGAAGCACACCATCACAGCCCCAAAAGAAAGCAGGACAAAAGACAAATCAGCGTAAGTATTCAGCCGTCAAGTCTCTTGCTTCCATCCATGTGTACGCGATACCTACTCTATCGCCCTCACTGCCCAATCCCAAACACACACACCACAACACCCACCAACCACACCAGCCCCTCCGTCGCCCTCGTCCCCATCCAGACTATCCAAACCACAGCCTCCAACAAAAGAAGGATACTCTGCACCATAAGCGTCGCAAATACTAGTCACAGCTTCTTGATCCGGTTATTAGCCACATCCAACTTCCGATGCACCCTATCCACATCCTCATCCAACTGAGCCAGCATCTCCGTCTGGGCATCTACCTCGCTCTTAATCTGCAATCCCATCTCTTTCTGCCGCCGAATAATCGCCGTTAATTGATCGAGATTCATATCCTGATCCGCGAGCTCCTTCTTCTGTAGCAGGAGAATGCCCTCATTGTCGAGTTCTCTAGTCTTGGCAGTTTCCGGGAGCGGGGCCCCGAGCACTCGCCCTGCTGGACGACCACCCTTCAAGAGCGCTGCTTTTTCCGCCGTCATGGCACTCGAGTTGAACGTGACAGAGGAGGAGGAGTGTGCGCCGTTCGTCCCGCGGGCAGTACTGCTGCTGTGGTCGGCAGAGGAGCTGGGTATGCTGTTGGATAGCTTGTCGAGGGCCTCTCGCTCCATGCGTGCCGTGGAGACGAGGTCTCTCCGACGACGCAGTTCTCCCTCTCCGAGCCGATTCGCGTCCTGCATCTTTCGGAGGCCGTCGCTGAGTGCGCTGACAAGAGTCCCTGCCTTGAGGAGGACCTTTCTTGCTGCGGATGCTGCTTCCGCTGCGGCGGTGTTGTTCCCGCTGTCGGATGCGGCGTCTCGTCGCGCGAGATGCTGTCTTGCTTCGTTGACACTGTGTTTGAATTCTCTGTACATGTCTAGCCAGGTCTGGGGATCTGCTGCGCCTGTGGCCGCTGGCCGGACCATGCCTGATGCCGAGACGGCCGAGTTATTGGCGCTTGAGGAGCTGGGAAGGTTGAGGAAGGTCCTCCAGGCGGATGTGTCGCGCCATCGTCGGTCGGGTGTTTCTGCTATTGTTCGCAGATATCTTTCCAGACCTGTTTGTCTTTCGTGCGTCAGGTTGGCGGAGCGGACTGTCGATTTGAGCCAGTGCTTGCCGGGAAGGGGCTCTGGCGGCGGTGAGCCAACTTGTTCCACGAGGGTGCTGTGTAGTGTGGCGAATTCCGAGTATCGTTTTTGGACGACAAATGACCGGAGAGGTAGCCGTAGAGTAATGTTGTACAGCGTGTAGGGTTTGGATGAGCCTTCGTCGGAGATGCTCGTAGAGGGTATGCCAATCTCGGGCGGCGGAGCCATTGAGACGGGTTGGTCGCTGTGAGGCTTGTGTTTATTCGACGTATGCCTCTGGCCTTGATACAGGGTTTCTAGAGACGAATGGACCTGAGTAGCCCCTTGGCCCGAAGAAAAATCTTCCCGAACGGCGGTTGCGCACCGCAGGCTGCGGCAGGATAGTGATGCCTTGCACAGAGAGGTTCCCAGATGCTGTCCGTTCTTGGGGGACGGTGAACCGATGAACCAATAGGTCGAGCAAGCCACTCAATGCGTTTTGGATCCTTTTACTGCCGTTGAATATACCGCGCGAGGGTCAAGAGTCTTGAAAGTGTATGCTTGTACCGAAGGTATATTTGAAGCGTCAAAGTCGAAGCGTTGCTGCTGAGGCAATGATGATGATGATGGCCAAGTGACGACTTGACGGCCCAAACAGGGACCAAGTGCCTCGGGTGGACCCACTCCTTTTTAGGTTCGCATGAGGCGCTTGGGCCGCCAAGGTTGGCTGGACGAGCAGAAAGGGTGGAGTCCTTGGCACGCGACGACTTGTCTTGATCAATGCATGAGCAGCGAGTCAACCGGGCCAGAAATGATCGCCCAAAGGCAAGGCGATGCTGAGTCTCGGAGGTGTGTTTAATAGTATGTATTTTATAAGTTCACGATATTACGGGAGCTAGTTTTGATTTGGGCACAAGGCGCAAGAGATGATTTGTCACGTCATGATAGCTGGCATTAGGTATGTACATATCACCCGTCGTTAATGCATTCACATGAACATGGGAACATGGCCAATCTTTTCGCTTTCTCACTGAGATTGGCACATCGGCAGCCTGTACTTGTATTCGGTAAACAAAAACGGATCTGAACTGAGAGACATCTCCGGCCTTCTATACAGACGGCACGGCCCTTCACTGCCTCAGACAGAGATGACCATGCAAGATCCATGGATTGCACAGCAAATAGACAGCTGAACATCACAGATTCACATTGCACCTTGAGAGATCGGTCAGGGAGAATTCCCTGCTTCTCGGTAGGCTTGATTGCTTTGATATGCCAGGCATTAAGAACTTCTACAAACTGTATACTTCTGCATTCCAGTCCTCTACGTCCATACATTCAAATGCTCGTTGCAAGGGCCCCATGCAGCCACGCCAAAACACTGTTGCCGCGAATTTCTCGCTCTTCCGGTCCAATTCGCACCCAATGTTCCACCACTTTCGAATGCTCGTTCCGCGCTGACCTGATATACCCGATGAAGAAAATGAATACCCGCTCTGCCAACTTGCTCTTCCTGGCGCTCTAGAACGTCTCCTGGTCGTCCAGCGGTTCGCCTTCCTCGGGAATCTCGAATCCCTCCTCGGTAGAATACAAAATCAGTTGAATCTGCTTCACCAAGCCATCCTCCTGCTTCTCAAGCTCTGGATCCTCCTCGACGGCCTGCTGGATAAGCAGCTCGATATCACGGAGTTTGCTGAAGTAAAAGTCTCGCTCTCGTTCGAGGCCCACGACCGTTTCTTTCAGCGTGTTGTTTTCTTGTTGCAAGGCAGCAGATCCGGGACCGACACCAGCTGCCTTGGCTACTCTGGGCGCGGCCGATGTAGCACCTCCTCTTCGGGCACCCGTAGATGTAGGAGCCCTCGGGGCTGCGCCGCCTGCGCCGGAAGCGGGAAGAGCGCCACCTTTTCGGCGTGCAACAGCATCGTAGTCGTGGTCGGGGAAGTTGAGGTCCCAGAACTTTTTGGTCCACTGCAGGAATTCTAGGTTGTCCTGCATCTTGCATTTGATGAGAGCTTCGACTGGGATAGGCTTATCGATCTGGTGTTTGGTGAACGCGTCTAGGTTGGCACATTAGAACCCTGCGTACATTTGTCGAAAGCTGAATTGATATGGCGGGCCATTCTTCTCGGACACACAGCGCCACACGTACTTTGTAAGACTTTGAAATTTTGCACATATGCCCATTCGCCGTTGGCGTTGAACTTGACCCGGGACATTGGCAAATCCATGTATATACTGTCGAATACCTGGCAAAGAGCAGCACTGTTTCAATAATCAAGTCAGAAACATGACCCTGTGTGCGGCCGATCTGGTTGCCATGGTTTCTCATGAAACCCGAGGGTTCCGTTCCTTCTGGATCGCACGATTGCGCCTGTAGATGGAAATTCGCTGGTGTTTCCATCGTGGGACAAGGAGTACACAGTCAGGCCTCTCGAGACTCACCCGGTACCACATTGCTCAACCTTGGTCATGTTGAGCTGCAAAAGGCTGTTCAGCCATTGGATAAGTTCTTGTCTAGAGGCGCAGGCGTGTCAGGTCTAGTCCATCAACTTCAAACAGTGGTCGGCGACACCAACCTCGATTCGCCCATCTTGTCTGTGTTGTGTGATCGTTTACGGAGGAACGTCGACCGAGTGTTGGAAGGTAAGTGAATGCGCGCAACGGCTGTGTTGATGGCAGACGACGATAAAGCTGAAGCTATCGGAGAAGAAGAATAACGATACGAATGTCGGCAAACGACGCTGACTCAAGGCTATGGTGCTGATGAGCTGACAAGCCGAGCAAGTCGAAGAAGCGATATGAGACACGAACTGGGGAAATTAAAGAAGTCCGGTTGAACGTGAGTCCAAAGAAATAGCAAGAATGACAACCTTGCAGCTTCAGGAATCAGACCCCGATTCGGTGGGCGAAGCTGGTGGAACGGCGTCGTCCAATCAACCGCGTGGCTCAGGGGAACTTTGTTCAGGCCGGCAAAACAACGGCTTGGCCCGGACCCTCAATCGCGTGCGTGTTGCCAGAGGTTGAAGCTCCATTTACACCGCCAATTTTTTCCGCGGCAGAAAAATCGCAATTGCCAGCGCCGTTCGTACACGGCTAGGCCACCGAAATCTTCATCCTAGGGTCAAGCAAGGCTTTAGTGCAATTACTGCTTCTGTTTCTCCTCACATCAGGCCCTTCCTCGAAAATTCCGGGCGCCCATTCGAGATCAAGGCAGGACTTTGCATATCTTTGCAGACACAAGCGCCCAACATGGCACCCGCTCACAAGAGAAAACCTGTCGAGGACGACTTCATCAGGACGCTTTCCGATAACGAAGAGGCACTGATCGAGGAAGAAGCGCCCCAACCGCCGCCCAAGAAAAAGGCAAAGACTGGCAAGAAGTCCAAAAAAGCAAACAAAGTCGACAGTGATGACCCTGAGCAGGAGGAGCAGGAGCCCAACGGAATTTGGGGCCGCAATGAGGACGATGATGGAGCCATGGATTCCGAATTTGAGTTTGTGGAAGAAGATGCGGGCGAATTTGGCGAGGTAGACTTTGAAGGCTGGGGCTTTGAAGGAGCGAAGAAGGGAATGGATTCTGACAAAAAGATGGTAGACCTGGACGACATCATCCGCCGACGAAAGGCAAAGAAGCAGGGCAAAGATGGGAAGACTGCCGAGGGAGAAGATGATGACGCCGAAGAGAAGGCGGAAGCAGAAGATGAAGACGATGAGTCCGAGATCGAAAATGACATGGATGTCGACATGGATGATGACGATGACGAAGTATTGGCGGATGATGCTTTTGGAATGAATGCCGACTCAGAGGAAGAAGACGACAAAGAAGGAGAGGAAGAAGATGATGAGAATGGCAGTGCGACAAGGAAGAATGATGATGGCGATGATGATGATGCTGCATCAGACAACGACTCGGTAGCTACCCCGGTTCAGCACCCTGATGACGATTCCGATGGCAGCGACGAGGCGGAAGACGCCGAAGAGCAGGCGAAGCGCGATGCATTTTTCGCCCCGGAAGAAGCGAAAAAGCCCGGAGACAAAGTAACCGCCTCAAACTTCCAAGGCATGTCACTGTCACGGCCGATTCTTCGTGGTCTTGCAGCCGTCGGCTTCGTCAAACCCACGCCTATCCAGAACAAGACCATTCCTATTGCTCTCATGGGCAAGGATCTCGTCGGAGGTGCAGTCACCGGTTCCGGCAAGACGGGTGCTTTCTTGGTCCCGATTCTGGAGCGACTGCTCTTCCGCCCGAACAAGATCCCCACTACTCGCGTTGTGGTACTGACGCCCACGCGTGAACTCGCCATGCAGTGTCATGCAGTGGGCGTGAAGCTAGCTCGATTCACCGACATCAAGTTCACACTGGCCGTGGGTGGTCTCAGTTTGAAAGCACAGGAAAACGAGCTTAAATTACGGCCCGATGTTATTATTGCGACTCCAGGTCGATTCATCGATCACATGAGAAATTCGGCCAGTTTCAACGTCGATACTGTCGAGATTCTGGTCCTCGATGAAGCCGATCGTATGCTCGAAGATGGATTCGCGGATGAACTCAATGAGATTCTCACCACCCTGCCCAAGTCGCGCCAGACCATGCTTTTCTCAGCCACCATGACGTCCACCGTCGACCGGCTGATTCGCGTCGGCCTGAACAAGCCAGTACGATTAATGGTGGACTCACAGAAGAAGACTGTCACCACATTGGTGCAAGAGTTTGTTCGTCTACGGCCAGGGCGAGAGGATAAGAGAATGGGCTATCTAGCGCACATCTGCAAAACCTTTTACCACGAGCGTGTCATCATATTCTTCCGTCAAAAGAAGGAAGCTCACAGAGCACGCATCATCTTTGGCTTGCTAGGTCTATCTTGTGCTGAGCTTCACGGTAGTATGAACCAAACTCAGGTAAGTTGCCAAAACACTCGCTCAGTCATCTTCAATCGTTGCAAGCACAAAGTTCTAACATGTTCCATCACCTCTATAGCGTATCAACAGCGTTGAATCATTCAGAGACGGCAAAGTCTCGTATCTGCTTGCCACAGATCTTGCATCCCGTGGTCTTGATATCAAGGGCGTAGACACAGTCATCAATTACGAGGCCCCGCAATCACTCGAAATCTACGTCCATCGTGTCGGCCGTACCGCCCGTGCAGGCAGAAAGGGTACAGCCGTCACACTAGCAGCCGAGACGGATCGCAAAGTCGTCAAAGCCGCCGTCAAGGCGGGCAAAGCTCAAGGCGCTAAAATCATTAGTAGAATTATACCCCCCGCCGACGCTGACAACATGCAAGACGAGATCGATGCCATGGAAAATGACATTGATGTAATCATGCAAGAAGAAAAGGAAGAGAAGCAGCTCGCGGCGGCGGAAATGCAGGTCAAGAAGGGCGAGAACCTGATGGAGCACGAGGCAGAAATCAAGTCCCGTCCCAGGAGGACATGGTTCGAGACGGAGCACGACAAGAAGAAGGCAAGCAAAGCTGGTATGGACGAGCTCAATGGCCTCCGGGAGGGGCTCAAGAAGAAGTCTGCGACTGGGAAGCTGAGTAATAAGGATAAGAAGAAGCTTGACTCGAGATTCGAGCGCGTTGATGGGGGTCGAGCGTGGAAGAAGGGTAAGGGTGATGCTGCTGCTGCGGATGCTAAATTCAAGACCAAGGGGAAGGGGAAAGGCGGTAGCAGCGCCGGCGGCAGCAAGATGAAGGGTAAGGGAAAACCAAGGAAATAGATGAAGCCTGTATGTAGGGGATCTCGTTTTGCTTTCCGTGTAAATTCAAGAGCATGGCCGTAGGCACGCATAAGATATTCTGGAGGATTTTGCAATATTGCCATTAGACCGAATCAGTTCTTTCTGTCATGCTGAAATCTGTTTCCTTGAATTTTACATGATTGAGCATAGCAGTCCAAGAGGGCATCATGGACATTGTTTCATCCCTGAGCAGGGTTCCGTGGTTGCAGAGAAAGGACGTTTGACTCTTGAGGCTTGGAATCACACCATGAACTTCCCTGAACCGAAATTGGCACCAGTATGGAGTACATAGGTACCTACAGATGTACAGTAGGTACAGAAAATAGAGGAGAGGACGGTGGATGCAACAGGCAGCAAAGGTCCTCACAAGACCTCAACTGCACACAAAGACGACGATCGACGGTAAAGACCCAAAAGACAGCAGTCCTCCCTGGACTACTACAAGACCTGACAACTAGAACTGAAGAACTAAACTCGCATAACCTGACTACCTAAAACTGAGCAAGAGGGTGAACAGTCTTATATGGCCAAAGCCTCTCGTGCGATGCCGGACAATCCCGTCAAGGGTGAGCGCACGTCTGGTTGGTCCAGCACAGGGCCTGGTGACCCACAGAACTCTGGCAACCATCTAGTAGTCTAGAACCTTCTGGCCCACCGGATCCCATGCCAACCAAGAAGAGACACTGACGTCTGGCAACCAAGATGCAACCCGACTAAACAGGTACCTAGGCACATAGTCACGTGGCCCCACGTCACTCCCACCATCCACGCGTGCGGGCGACCAATGAGGGCGAAGGGAACACCCATCTACAACTCTGCTCTGCATCTTTTCCTGAGTCAAATATTCATGAACGATTGCCCAGCTTCCGCGCTGGTATACGAGGAGCAGAGATTGTCCAAGATACACGAGACCAGCTGGCGCCCTTTCGATTCTTGGGCCTCCGCGCCGCGCGCGGGCAGGCGCATCCCCGACTCGGCCAGAGCATCGTGCGATTCCTGTTTCCGCAAGCTCTCCGAGATCGTGTCCGAGCTCGCTACCGAGAACGCCTCCTAAACTTCCACCTGGACACGCTTCCATACATCAAGTGCACACTTCAATCGCGCCTGTACCGCTTCCTGGTCCAGCGCCAGCGTAAACGCGCCGACAAGAGCCGCCTCGTGGATCTGATCGCCTGGCAGAGCCGCCAAATCCTGCTTGGTGCCCGCGCATCCCATCACTCAACAACACGTCCGATTTTAAAGGGTCGGAAGGGTAGAAGGCCCCTCAAGCATGCAAGAGCAAGTCTGCGCGAGTCTTCCAAGCTAAACAGGATGCCCTCTCCTGCGACCATGGCACAGGGCTACGGCCAGTATGCAAATGATGCGTCACAGGATGTCGGCGAGAGAGGGGAAAGGGGCTATCGCCGTAGAAAGCTGGCGGCTATGGCTGGAAATCTGTACAGGACTGGACAACAAGCAGTGACGGAATTCCGCGACTCCTACGTTCAGTCCAGAGGAAGGGGTTTGGACGATTCGGGGGCCGACGAGAGCACGCATATTCCGAGTGCATTCCCTGACTTGGCCATTGCTTCTCACGGAAATGAGCAGTTAGTCTTGTTCCCTTCGTACGGCAAGACACACGTAAGAGGAGACTGGGCGCAGGCCGCAAGGAACCAGGCCGTTTCGGGTGATCAAACAGAGGACTGGTGGCGTCAGGAATGGGAGAGGCACGAAGACGAAAAGGCAGTGGTCGATGTCGACGTTCGGGGATGGATCTACAATCCGCACACCGGTCCCATGACAAGGAGAAACCGTATCCTTATTGGTCTCGCACGCCAGTTGAGCGGCATTCCGGCTCCCAGGACAGACCCGGCCTCATCAAACGCAAGTACTAGTGGCGACAGCTCTACCGGTGAACGCAAAACTGAGTATCAAATACATCAAGCAATTGACGAGCAGAAAAACATTGCCAAGAAAGCTGCTATGATCGAGAAGCGCGGCCAGGAAGAAAAGCGAGTGGCCTATGCTGGTGGATATAGCGAGACACCCAAAGGGAGCAACGACAGCCTCGGCAGCGTCAATGAGGCTATCACTATGCCTGTACGGCCTGTCCGACGTGGGAGCTATACCCCAGACTCGACACCAGGTAGCCCAAGCCTCCTGGCCCGGCAGCCACCTGTTGCGGGTGAGCTCAGCGACGCGGAGCTCATTGTAGCGAATGCGAACTTGATGGCTCGTGTTGCGCCCTTTTTGACAACCCCACGGATCGAAATGCCCATCACAGTCTTCTTCTACAATGACACCGAATCCAAGTCGAAAACGGTATTGACCGACGACGCCGGGCATTTCAACGTGCGAGCTGCTCTGCCTTTTGTTCCGACCCGGGTCAGGGTGCTCGCGAATGAGAATTTATCGGCAACACAGGAGGTCGAGATTACCCATCCAGCAGGTATTAGTTTGATCAGCGACATTGACGACACGATCAAGCGGTCCAACATCTCGGGCGGTGCGCGAGAAATCTTCCGCAACACGTTTGTGCGTGATCTGGGGGATCTTCGCATCGATGGAGTGCGGGAGTGGTATACAGACTTGCATAACATGGGCGTCAGCGTGCATTACTGCTCCAATAGTCCCTGGCAACTATATCCCGTCTTGGCTACCTTTTTCAATATCGCGGGACTGCCACCTGGATCGCTGCATCTGAAGCAGTACAGCGGAATGCTACAGGGCATCTTTGAGCCAGTTGCCGAGCGCAAAAAGACAACACTCAACCGGCTCATCAAGGACTTTCCGCGTAGGAAGTTTCTGCTCGTTGGGGATAGCGGCGAAGCTGATTTGGAAGTGTACACGGAGTTGGCGTTGGCTAATCCGGGCCACGTCCTGGGTATCTTCATACGGGATGTTACGACGCCGCCAGATAATACCAGTGGATTTTTCGATCCAGCATTTGACTTTGCGACTCGGAGCAAGATGTCGAGCATGAAGCTTGACGATCACGCGAAGAAGCCAGGAGGCAGCAACAGCAACAGCAACAGTAGCAGCTGTAGCAGGCAAAGCTCCGCACCCCCTGTCATCAGCGGCGCAGCGACTTCACAAGGACAGGAAAAGACCACGAGGGCCCCATTGATGGGCACCCTCATTGACTTTGCCGATGAACCCAAGCAGGCCAAGCTCGACGACGCAGCCGCGCTTGCGCAAGTCAAGCAACGAGCCTCTTCTCAAGGGCCCGGTACCCGGAAGGTAGCTCCCCCCCGGCCCGCAAAGCCAGCTGCTTTGCGAAGCTCACCCTCTCTCGGCAACGCCTCAGCTGTATACAAAGCAAAGGTCGAGCAAAAAGGACTACAAGGTCCTGGATCCTCGGACTTCCACCCCCTAAGCAACACAGCATTACCTCCCAAGGCCGTCAGAAAATCCGTTCCCACGAAGCAAGATCCCCCGCCTCCGCCCCTACCGAGACGAACATCAGGCCTCAAGAGCCTCAGTCCCCGTCTCTTCGGCCGGGGCTCTTCCAACGCGGACGTAGATTTCGAGCCTCTACCGCCGCCGTCATCGCATCCCCCCGCTCCTTCAATGGGACCGACCTACCATCGACCCGGTGGGGCATCTGCTCCGTCTGGATCCCCCGTTCTCAGCGCTCAGGCGGGCAGCGTGAACAAAAAGGTCGAGTTGTGGAGGAGGCGTCTTTTGAGGGCGCAGGAGCAGTTACATGGGCAGGGCGTGGCGCTGTATACGTGGCGGAGGGGGGATGATGTGAAGACAGAGGCGGTCGGGTTAGTGAGGAGCGCGCAGGAGGCGATGCGAAGGCGGTGATGGATGGGAAGATATCTGGGCGGCAACGGGCGTTTCTGTGAGGTTTCTTTTTGGGGCGTGAAATCTTGGGAGGCGTTTCTGGGTGGTATTTCTGATTTGGTAGCTAGCGAGCGATTGGATTCATTGATTGGGTCACGGTGGGAGGACGGACTACTTGGTGTGTGCTGATGCTTAGAGTAACTTATTAATGGACTGTGGTGCTTGTCAGAGGGAGTTGTATGGGAAATTGTATTTGATATACAGTAGGACCTGATTTAAACGATACTCGTATAACCGATATCCCTCGACTTACCGATAGTTTTCCAACCTCGATTTGGTTTTGTTGGGGTTAAACGATAAACCTCGCTTTAGCGATACTGATAACAAATCGCCCAAAAATTGGCCGATATCGTTCAAACGAGGTCAAATAAACCAAAACCTAGCCTCGCACGAAAAAAAATTCACGTGTCGCGCAATTCTGGCGTATACATACGCGACAGTGTTCATACGAGTTCCTCACTCACTTCATCACGCCATGGCTCCCACTACAGTCCCTGCTACTGCTAAGAAGCGCAAGAGGAATCGAATTACCGTTGAGCACCGACAGGCTCTTTCTTCGCAAGTATCATGCTCAGCACCCCGGCCTCAAGCAGAATTTGCTAGCTGAATGGTTCCAAGAGAAATTCAAGTACCCCTTGTCTCCAGCCTCGATATCCGAGTCCTTGTCGGACAAATTCAAGGAATTAGACGATCCAACAAAAGCGTTCAAGTCCTCCTCAACTAGGCTTAAAAAAACGGGACAATGGGAAGAGCTGGAGAGTCCCTTGTACGAATGGGTTTTACGCTACGAAACAGACCTCTCTATCTCAGGTCAAATGATATGCAGGACAGCAGAATACCTACAGGGTTACACTCTGCGCGTCGGCACACGATTTTTGATCAATCTTTGTGCGTCGAGCGCGACTTCGACGCGAATCGCCGCGGGGGGTTCAATTGCATAGCGGCGAAGTATCGATCCCTCTGCTCTCCTGAAAGCCGAGTAGTAATAGATCGTGACGTTCGCGACGTTCGCGACGTCATTGGTGGGCATAGCAGCATTAACATTCCTCGGGATTTCGAAAATCGAATCTGGCTGTGAGACCTCACTACGTGTCTCGGACATGTTTCTCGTGAAGACTGCGCGATGAAGCTGAGGCTGCGAATTATCAGCTTCTTAGATTTCAAAACCGAATCCGGCTGTGAGACCTCACCAGATTTCTCCGATGTTGCTGCTTCGCCGAAGGATATCTCTTAACGTCCTAGAAGCTGATATTTTGTTGCCTGAGCCGCATCGCACAGTCTTCACAAGAAATAGTACGAAAGACCCAGTGATGTCTCACAGCCGGATTTGGTTTGTGAAATGCCAAGGAATGACATTAATGCTGCTACGATGTCACTCCCACCAGTGACGCCCGAATGTCGCGAACGTAACGATCTGTTACTGCTCAGCTTCCAGGAGAGCAGAGGGACTGGTATCTCGACATCAATAGCAAGATGCTTCATGTACTCGAATCATATTGCCTCTGCACCCTTAACGGCGTGGCCACTGGTGCCGGTGTATCAAGTGTGTTCTATGACGCCAAGGAGGGGCTTTATGATGTCCAGCGTGGGAAGGCAAAGGGCCTGAAGGGTCAATGAAAGCATAATTGCATCAAGAATATAACAGTAAATCAACATGATCGCTTTACTTCATCGCTAGCTGACTTAGCGCAGGCCTTCATAAAATATTGTCGAGACGAGACATTGGAGTAAAACCTGCCCTCGCAAACCGCAGAGACGTTCCTCGCCGCAAGATCGCGACGAATGGCAAGGCCTCTTCTTTGCAATGCAATCTCACTGGATCCATTTCAGGACGTATTCAGATTCGTCGACTATCTTGATCTTGGTCTGTCTACCGACGGAGTGCGAAATTGGTGCGAGTGCAAGTTCAGATATCTTTGTTCTTTAAGCTTTTGGTACAAGTGGTATCACTCCTCTGGCAGGATCCCAGCGTCGTCATTCTGCCCATCGAGCTCAAGGCACGTAACATCCCCATCGTCACCGCCGCCGACGACGACTTTGCGTTTGCCGTACAGGTTCTAGTGCTTTTTAGCAGCATGCGTGATAAACGCAAAGCGGTGACGATGGGGATGTTACGTGCCTTGAGCTCGGTGAGCAGAATGACGACGCCGAGATCCTGCCAGAGGACTGACACCACTTTGTCCACAAAAGCTTTAAAGAACGAAGACATCTGGAATTACACTCGCACCAATTTCGCACTCCGTCGGTAGACAGACCAAGATCGAGATATCCGACGAATCTGAATACGTCCTGAAATCGATGCAGCGAGAATGCATGCATTGCAAAGAATAGGCCTTGCTATTTGTCGCGATCTTGCGGCGAGGAACGTTTCTGCGGTTTGCGAGGGCACATTTCCCTCCGATGTCTCTAGACAAGATTCTATGAAGGCCTGGGCTAAGTTAGCTAGCGATGAGGTAAAGCAATCATGTTGACTTACCGCCGTATTCTTGATGTAATTATGCTTCCATTGATCCTTCAGGCCCTTTGCCTTCCCACGCTGGGCATCATAAAGGAAGATGGCCTTCGGAATCTCTAAGGGGCTCAAAATCTTTTTGGTCGTTTCAACTGGCTTCTTACTTCGATACTCTTCAAATTTGATCATCTCCAACTGACTTCATTCATATCCTTGTGGCTGGAATCGTCACCTATCCGCCCAGATCTACATGTTTTCTTTCGCTGCCCACGAGTTTGTTCGTTAGCTTTTTTGTATATAGTCGTATCGTCACATCGTCTAGTGCGCAAACAAGCGATCCCCGAGCCTCATGGCGTTTCTGTCGGCGGATTATCATAATGACATGGCAAGTCCTCGCGATTGTAGACGGCTCAGATGGTACACACACGCGCAATCGCCAAACATCGCATCGCGTTAACCGGCCAAATACGACAAGAACTTGCATTAACCTATTTCCTACATAATGTTTCTCCACCAATAACACCCTTTTGTTCCTCAGGAAAGCTTGGCCGTCTTCCCCCCATTCATAAGATAGTACAGCGGCAGAAACATCACCGCACCCAACACACACAATAACGCACTCACCAATTGCCACCCCCGCCACAAATACCAGCCCACCCGCGGCACCAGAAACTGAATACAATCACCGAACTGATAAAAGTCCTCCTGCCCCGCGATGTAGTACTTTGCACGCTCCTGGCCCGGTCCAGCCAGCGGTGCAGGCTCTCTGCTCTCTGTGATGGCGACGCGCGAGACGGTCGAGTCGGGGGACCAGGAGGTGCGTTGTTCGAGATGCAGGACCGTGACGAGGCTCACGCGTGCCTTGTAGAAGGGAACGAAGAAGAGCGCAAAGGTTTGGTGGATGTTTACGAAGAGCTGGTTGGTCTTTTGGTCAAAGACGGCGGAGTCGATGGTGATGTCGATGTTGGGGCTTAGGGTGCGGTACCAGCGGTAGATGCAGAGGAGGAGCCATCGGGAGTCAGTGTTGGGAGCGAGAGGCGCGAGATGACCCTTGGAGAAGCGGGGGATGTGGCAGAATGGATGCGTGAAGGACGCGTTGGGGAGGAAGTATTGGGTGAGGGTGTCGTGTTGCTGCTGGGGGGAGCCGGTGGTGAGGGTTGTGATGATGGAGCTGATTTCGCGGACTGGACGAGTAAGTCTGGGTTCTGTGATTCTGGGGAACATGAGTCGTGGGGAAGAAGGCCTTACCAGGGTGCTCCATGGTGGGTGTGTTGTTATTGTTTGGGAGCTGGAGTTGAGGCTTGTTTGTGGTGGTGAGTGGTGACGGGCTGAGTCGTGGTGTTGTGGACACGATGGGTGTTGTTGGCAAAGAACAGAGAATGCAGAATGTTTCAATGCTAAAAATCTTAAGATCAAGATGAAGAGCAAAGGTGGAAGTGTGATGGAGAGGAGGAAAACCGGAGTCGATTGAAATTGTGTCAAAGTCACATCACATCATACCACACAACAGCTCTGAGCTCGTCCTGGATGGATAGAATCGCGATCGGCCTCGGCACCGGCAGCCCCCTCCCAAGGCTGTCCGCCATTCCCTGCTCATAAGTTGTCATAACCCGGCTTCTACCAAAACTCAATCGACCCCTGATTCTCAGATTCAGCCAATGCCAGCCCCAACAGATCAATAGAACGAATGATTCTACGTAGGTATAACCCCCCAGCCATATTCGTCTATCTCCGTGCCCGCTCGGCCCCGCACCCCGCAATACCCGCTTCATATCCTCTTACAGAACAAGGCGCGCGCCTTTTTCCATGGAAAAGATGCCCCATCACATGTCAGATTGACCATGGCCCATGGTCCGTGGATGGCACGGGCCTGACAGTTGACGACATCCTGACGTCACCGCCTGCGACATGCGATGCAACGGTCTTCAAAAGTTCAATGATGGAACTGCTCTGATAAGAGCGATGCGGGAAGCTTATTGGTGAAAAGAGAGGCAGAGGAACATAACGTCCATATTGTCCCGCCGTTGTTCCCTGAGTCTGAAAGGTTACTCTCAATGCGTTTTCCTCATCATCCGTTTTATCTATCTTGACTTCCAGTGCCTCCCAGCTTTTCTCGTGTGTAACAAAATAGAGCAATAAGGCCGCCAAGATGACTTCTCAAGACGAGGCCGTGAATCCGCTGCTACATCCGCTGCTCTTTCTGTATCAAATCCTGCAATGGCTCATCAATGCTATGCTTTCGGCGAAACCGCCTCGCGCGGACGCGGAGCTGTCGAGACCGAGAATCGCGATTATTGGAGCAGGTAAATAAACCACTTCTCTCTTTTACTATTGCCTGTTTTGGCAATGGGTGTGGAAATCCACATGGGGACTGACAAGATGGGAACACAATAGGCATCACGGGAGTTACGTCTGCTGCGCACTGTGTCGGCCATGGTTTTGATGTGGTGATTTTTGACTCGGGTACCAAGGAACAGCTAGGCGGAATATGGAGTGTGAGTTTACATGCAATAGCTAGCTATAGCTATCTGATTTCATGATCCACGGAACACTATTCTTTTGCTCTTCGTCTTCTCCGTCCTCCGTTAGGCAGCCCTCTCTGTTCATTCTATTTCGCTCTCATACACCGTATCAAGCAGTCTGCTGACTAGCATGACCATTGACAGAAAGTAAACGATACGTCTGCCCTGCAGATTCACTCCATCATGTACAGGTAGGTACTAGGGAGCTCCCATCCAGACTGCGCACTTCTTCGGGACACTATCTGACGCATCACATCAGGTTTCACCCGTCTGTAGCATGGTCGAATGGATATCCCAACCGCCAGCAAATAGTCCACCAGCTCAAGCTACTCTGGAAGCGCTACCACCTCCAGCGCAAGACGAGATTCAACTTCAAAGTCAACAAGACATATCAGGATGAACAAGGTCGCTGGATCATCAACGACCCGTCCAATGGTCGTTTTGAAGGGTTAATCGCTGCGGTCGGTACATGCGGAGAACCCAAGATGCCGACGCTGCCTGGCATGGAGCACTTCAAGGGCGAGATATACCACAGCAGCCAGCTAACTGGGTAAGCACGAAGCACGGCTTCCCTCTCTCTCCTTCTGTGACACATTGACGACACGTGGGGCCCGGGGGAGTCCACCGCAACATGGTCACACTGGAACAATAAACACTAACAAGCTGCCCGAGTAGTAAAAACGCCAAGGACAAGTCCATCGCCATCATCGGCGGCGGCGCCTCCGCCGTCGAAGCCCTCGAATTCGCCGCCGCCGCCGACTCCAGCAAAATCTCCATCCTCTCCCGCTCAGACAAATGGATCATCCCGCGCAACATCATCGTCGACACCCTCCTCGCGCTCAACATCTTCGGCCAAGAGACCATCCTATCCTTCATCCCCGAGTTCCTCCTCCGAAAGCTCTTCTACCGCGATCTCGAGGACATTGCCCCCACAGACAAGGGCCTCTTCACAGACACCCCGATGGTGAACTCAGATATCATGCACAAGCTCCGCAACGGCAAAGCCCAATGGATCCGCGGCGATATTGAAAAGCTCACCGAGAGCGGCGTGCTGGTGAACCGCCGTGAAAAGGGGGTCCCCAAGGGTGGTCCCGGCCACGAAGAGGTTATCCAGGCGGACATCATCGTCATGGCCACGGGCTTCATGAGGCCTTCGTTGTCGTTTTTGCCGGATGATTGTTTCCAGGAGCCGTATGGGCCGCCGAATTGGTATTTGCAGACGTTCCCGCCGGCACATCCGTCTGTGTCGGCTATTAACTGCACGTATATCTCTGCGATTGGATCTGTAGGGAACTGGCATATTGGGATCTATACGCGCATCTTGCTCATGTTTCTCGTGGATCCGCTTACGCGGCCTAGTCCGTTTTGGATGAAGCGCTGGATTGGTATGACCAAGTTGTTTAAGAGGACGAGTCCGACGGGGGCGTTTGACTTTTTCACGTACCTGGAGCTGGTGTGGTGGTTTGTGTTTTGTGTGGCTTTTAATCCGTTTCGTTGGAAGTGGGCGGTTTTTGTGTTTTTCGGGGTTGGGATTGACCTGCCCAAAGCGTTTGTGGAGCGGGAGGATAGGTTGTTGAGAAGGAAGGGAGAGTATAGGGATGCGGATGTAGGGTCGAGTATTTGAAGAGGGCATACCTACCTAGACTGGTTGGCAGTGGCCGTGAACGTAATAGAAAAGCATTACGAGTCCCAGTTTACTATTAGTAATTACTCATGGCACTTCAACCTGTTCTTGCGTCTCAGTCCATAGCATCCATCATCTGTGCTGGGGCGGGGCAGTCGACAAATACGAATGTGCAAACAAGGTATATTCATTAAGATTACTACTGGTATATTATGTCATCTCACAGCCGTTATCAGCCCTCCAGGCTCTCTCATCTCATTCCCATGGGTATTCTCTACGCAAGTGCAGCGTACATTATCCAGAACACGAACATCATACATCCCAGCCATCAGTTTACCTCACCGAAATGGCTTGCTGGGCTTTGGGATACAGCGTCACCATCTCGCGGTACAGTTCAGGATGATTGCTGATCATCACCTGAGGATCCCAGCCAGCGGCCACGAAGATCGTGTCCACGCCGCTGGAAATCGGTGTCGTGAAGATCAAGCCGATCTGGAACGCCATCAAGAAAGCAAACGCGACAATGACGGCGGTGTAGCTTCCGTCCTTGTTGTAGCCGGGGTCGGTGAAAATGAGGTATAGGTAGGCAAACAGAGCAGTGACGAACCCGATGAACATGGCTCCAAAGGAGAGAACGGGTCCGATGAGGCAGTCCTAGTTATGGACGTGTTAATGGGGTTGCACCAAAAAGTCAAAAGGGGGGGGCAAGGTGCGCATCATGGCTTACGTTGACAAGAGCGTCAATGCCTCGGTCCTTGATGAGATGCCAAGTGTCTTTGGCAGCGTGGAAGTAGGATTTTCCGTAAAGTGCGATGTGGCAAAACGCGTATTTGTTGATAAATTGCACAGCCCATTCCTAGCGAATAATGGTGTTAGCGGTTTCTGTCGACGTCCCAGACATGATAGATAATCCGAGACTTACGAGCAACGAGATCAGGCATCCCAGAATGCAGAATAACACGTATCCAGCCATACCCAGCACGCCACCGTCGTTCATGGATTGCTGACGAGCAACAGAGCACAACTGCCGCAGGAACTGAATGATAGCAATGACCAAGCTGCCCAGACTGATAGAGCCGAAGCTATACGTGAGGGCACGTCTGGCGGATCCACGCGTGGCTCCCTTGGGGAACTGTCCAACAGGGCTAAAATACCACGAGGCATAGAGGCCTGCTACTGTGGTGTGAATTGTGTTCTTGAGCCACTCCAGTATCCAGTACATAGTGAAGGAGACAAAGACGATCAGACCAATGACCTTGGCTTTACTGCAGCCCTTGCCCCCTGGTTGGCAGTGTGGATTGTCCTGACTTGGCTCATACGTGACGTAGATGGCTGTCAGAGTGACAGAAAACCAGGCAGAGAAGGCAATGGCAATGATGCCGCCGATGAGAGATACCATGTACACGTGACCGTGCTTCTTGCTCACATCGATGGTCGTTCTGAGCATCAGGGCCGAGAAGGGGATACGCGGGATCCATGTCCAGAAGGCAAACGCGGTGAACCTGCACAGTTAATGAGTACGTAGAAGAAGAGGGGGACCGCTTGTATGTCAAGAATGAAAAGTCACGAATGCAGCCATGCGTTTTTCTTCTTTGGATGATGCGACTCACAGGCCAAAGACGAGGAACACTATGCCAGCGGACCAGTATTTCTTATAGAGATAGAAAATAGCAGTTCCAATGGCCAGTGCAACGTTCAGAATTCCCGTAACCCAGATAAATGCCTTGGGAAAGAGCCTGGCCAGGGTCAGGTAAGCCCAGGAGAGCAGAAAAGCCAGCGCAAGGCCCAGGCCGAACAAGATGATGCTGTTATTGTTCAGCGAAAAGGTGTTGCGACCGCCATAAATTCCTCCCCCGTGCGAACCCGTGATATATCCTCGAATCGTAATGGCAAAGACGGCGACGAAACCACCAAAGAACAAGATCATCTGTACGAAAGCCACCTTGATTAGCCACCAACCATGGACAGACCCCCATGCCACAGCAACGGATACGCACCAAAATACCAGCCCAGATATCATTGTACTTGGGCTTCTCAATCTTGAACGCCTGATCAAACGAATAATTGGGATCGCTCTCCTTGGGAGGATTGTATGAGTAGGGAGGCGGTTGGCCGTACTGCTGGTACCCATTCTGGTCTTGGCCTTGATTGTAGTAGTCCTGGGGAGGTTGTTGTCCGCCCCATTGCTGCTGCTGCTGCTGCTGCGGCGGCGGCGGCGGTTGCTGCTGCTGCCAATTCGACATGATGGAACCCACGGCGATGGGGGCTCGTTAAAAGAAGACTCGGAATTCCGATGATAAGGCGCGCGACGACAATGCGAATGAATGTTGTTAGCCTGCCGGGCAAAAGAAATGTCCAAGTTCGGCAGGAGTAGTAGGCATCTTGCAAGTTGCTCCGTAGTGTTGTTGTTGATTCTAGATTGCCAAGAAACTGGAGTGGAGCCAGTGGAGCCAGTCCTCTTAATGATTCATATCAGATTCGCGGCGGCACGCAAGGGGGGGGCTAATTGCCTAGGTACATAGCAGCTCGTCGCGAATCAAACGTATGACGATGTGATATATATCGCGACTTTTACGCAAGGGCTGACCAGACTTTCCGCCCTTGCCCTGAGATGACCACTGGGGCAACAAAGCTTCCGGTCCGGCACAATAACCAGCCCCAATCGGTATCGAGGGCGCTGCCTAAATTGGTCAGATTTTCGCGGTTCGGCCAAACAGATGCCCCCCACTTCAGGTCAGATCTGGTTTATTACTCCGTAGAACGTAGAAGTTCAGAACTCGGGAGTCAAAGACAAAAGACAACTCTCAGATTCTACGATGTGATAAATTTGCAGGCCCCACAGTCTACAGAAACGTGTCTTCCAAGTTCCAACTTCCAAGGTCCCGACTGTCAATGTCAATGACCCATCATGCCAGGCCAATCCATTTCACGCAGTCGGCTGGGCGGCGTGATTGTTGGGCACTTGGCGCGTCTCGGCCTACGTGAGGCATTTATATTGGGCGATTGTCGGGCCGGCCGCTTTTCATCGGTGATAACATAAGCCCTTGCAAGTTGCGTTATGCATCAAACGAGGACATTGGTAGCATACGGAGCACAGAAGTGAGGCGGCTCAAGTTTCAACACCAGCTTTTTAAAATGCATGATACATACCTACGTACTCGCCAACTCGCCCGGCTCATCCCGCGGGCCGCAGCCGCTCACTTCTTCCTGGTTCTGATGAGTGTCTTAATCCTCGGCTCAGCCGTGTTCGAGTCTTGGAGCTGACGTCCGGCCTCGGCATTGGTCACGCCGTCTTGCAAGGAGCTTTGCTAACTTTAAGTTACGGAGTACTTGGCTAGCAGCTGAATGTAATGATCGACTGCATCATCGCGTTGCGTCACTTCCGAAGTAATGACCTCGTGGTGCTATGATACCCAACTGAGTCAATACCTGCCTGGCAGTCGTTGAAAGCTTGATCCCTGATGCAACAGAGCGTGTGAAGAACAAATGAAACTGGAGTCCCGTGACAGACAAGTTGTATAAGAGGACTCGGGGCGCCGTCACGAGATACACAGGGTCGCATGGATGATGGAATGGCAGTGCAGGCTGTCCATCATGATATGAGTCGCAGTCTCCTTGGTTTGCGACAATGGTTGCGTTGGCGACTGTAGTGTTCAAAAGCAGTGTCCCCAAAAGCGCATCCAGCTCCAGTCTAGAACAAAATGGTGAGCGCGTACAGTGCTCGCGACTCAACACTGCACATGAATGAAGTACGAAGCATCACAGCAACCCTTTTTGATGTCTGTGAATCCGGCGACTATTTTAGCGCATGACACCGATACTGGCCTACGTATCTGCATCATGTGGCCATAGATCTAAGATGATAGCACGAAGTACCTACCGGCAACGCAGTAAGCCCATGCCTTGACGGACAAATCGTTAGCTAGAGCTGACACTGTATTTGGGACGCTGAGGACGAGGCTGCTATGTAGGTAATACGACGAGGCTGCTAGGTACACAGCGTGCTGTTGCCACACAAAAAAATTGTGTCCATACATAGCAGGTGTGCCAACTTGTTCTACGGAGTACGCTCAAGAGTCAAACCTGTTGCGGCCTTATTATTTTTTGGCGGCAGAATGTTGACCGCCTTGGAGCGAACTTACCCACGGAGTACGGTCCGCCAACGGAGTAAGTGTCACTCCGACTCGCGGCGGTTTGTTGGCCACTTTCGTGATGATAAAAACTTGCACCAATTACCGCGAATTGGAAGACAAACAGCATAGAAAAGAACCTGGCGATTTGATCGTTGTCTAAGCTATGTATTTAGGGTTGTAAACTATCGGTACATATTGTTGGAGGTCAATCAGAGTTCGTTTCGCTGCCAGAACACCATTCTAGCCTCGTGACTCCGAGTCGTGAGTCGTACAGCCATCGGCTCATCCAAGTTATTACGGAGTACATACATACATACATATGTAGCTTGTAAGTCGACTGCTTTGCCCTCCGGATCTGCATTTCGTCACGTCCGATGCCAAGGCATGCCCAGCCCACGCACGTAAGCAAGCTGCATGAGTATGTGTTCACTGTTCGTTCTGAAGGTAATCATCGATGACAATGGAAAATAAGACCCCCGTCTCTTCAACTTCCGCCGAACAGGATCATACCATCTAACATGTACTCCGTAATACGTATGGATCGATGCACTCGGACGTGGAGCCCAGACTTCCTCTTCCTAGTCATGCCGACTCGTGCCCACCGCGGCACCGCCAAGCCGAGATAAGCTCACCGTCCCCATTTAAATTAAAAAGACTTGGACCCCCCCCAGGATGGCATGACCCATGAGTCCATGCCAACACCTTTTCAATTTGCCTCATAGCGACGACGACGACGAGCACGACGAGCACGACGACGACGACTTCTCGAGTTGGACCGACCAAACAAGAAGGTATACCGAAAGAGATCGAACCGTCTTCCAGGGGAGCAAGCTACACTTCGCACACCGCCGGCAAGCGATAACAGAAGAAAAAAAAATCCTTCTTCTCCACTGATTTCCTGAGTCCTTGCCACCCATCCACTTCTTGGACGACAACTGGACTTGGCAAACAACAGAACAGTGAGCGAGGGAGAGAGCGAAGGAGAAAGCACAACACAAGGGTGAATGATGCTGTCGGACGAAAAGACACCGCGCGTCAGCAACGAGCCCAAGGGCAAAAATGAGGCCGTCGACGTCGAGAATGGCCAGTCGGGGCTGACGCGCACGCTGCAAGGCCGTCACTTGCAGTTCATTGCTATTGGTGCGACTTTTGGCACGGGATTGTTCTTGGGTACAGGCACAGCGTTGTCCAATTCGGGACCGGCGTCCCTTTTGCTGGCGTTTATAGCGGTAGGCGCGCTTGTGTACTCGGTTATGGGTTCGTTATTCCTTTGTCCTGCCAATACCCCTCGTTGAAGAGGAAAAGAATGAGAAAGAAGGGATGCAAGAATGAAGGAAGAAAAACGCAGTGGGTTTGCCTTTGCTGACAGTTTTATAAAGTTGCTCTCGGTGAAATGGCGGCATACATGCCCGTCGCGGGAGCCTTCACAGTCTACGCCAGCCGCTTCGTCGATCCTACGCTCGGTTTCGCCATGGGTTGGATTTACTGGTTCAGCTGGTCCATCACGTATGGTCTCGAGTTGACGGCCGCGGGACTCATTATCCAGCTCTGGAACGACAGCATCAGCATAGGAATCTGGATCGCCATCTTCTGGGTCATCTTCACGGCCGTCAACTTCTTCCCCGTCAAGCACTTTGGTGAGATGGAGATGTGGTTCTCCAGCATCAAGGTCATCACCGTGATTGGCTTCATCATCTTCGCCATCTGTGTCAATGCGGGTGTCGGCCAGCAGGGCTACATTGGCTTCAAGTACTGGACGTACCCTGGCGCATTCAAGGAGTACCTCGTCGAGGGAGGCGCCGGCAAGTTCGTCGGTTTTTGGAGCGTCCTGGTCACGGCCGGCTTCAGCTACCAGGGCTCTGAGCTCGTCGGCATAGGTGCAGGCGAGACAGAGAACCCTCGCAAGGCGATCCCGCGCGCCATCAAGTCCACCTTTTGGGGCATCTGTACCCTCTTCGTCGCGACGGTCTTCTTCGTCGGCATCAACATCCCGTCCGATAATCCCGACTTGCAGAACGGTGCCACCAACGGATCGGCATCGCCGCTCGTTATTGTTGCGAAGCTTGCGGGTGTCAAGGTGCTTCCTGACATCATTAACGCTGTTCTGCTCACGGCTGTACTGTCAGCTGCCAGCTCGGACATTTACTCGAGCACGCGAATCCTGTATGCGCTCGCCGACGAAGGTCTCGCGCCGGCCTGCTTCAAGAAGACGAACAAGTACGGTACGCCCTACTGGTCAGTCGTGTTCTGCTCGCTGCTCGGCCTGCTGGCGTTTCTCAACCTGTCGGAGAAGGGAGGCACTGTGTTCAAGTGGCTGCTGAATATTACTGCCGTGGCCGGCTTCATTGTCTGGGCTCTCATCAACGTCTGCCACTTGCGCTTCATGAACGTGCTCGCCTCGAGGGGCATCAATCGCAGCTCGCTGCCCTACACCGCTCCCTGGCAGCCGTACCTGTCGTGGCTTGGCTTCATATTCAACGTTCTGATTCTCCTGACGAGTGGCTTTACCGTCTTTATTAAATGGAACACGAGCGACTTTTTCGCCTCTTATGTCAGCCTTCTTTTGTTTGTTGTGCTGTACCTCGGCCACAAGCTCTACTTTCGCACCAAGATGGTCAAGATTGAGGATATCGACCTGTCCATGGGACGGTTGGACATTTGAGGGCATCGTGTGCATGCCGTTCTTCTAATGTCAGACCTTGTCCCTTTCGATTTTGTCAAATTTTGCTGCACACACGCTCACCAATCTGCCGTCTGTTTTTTCATCGAAATTGTTAATTAAACACCTGTCTGCTTATCATCGTTTTTCTGCCCCGAACGCACGTGGGGATTTGTTTGTCACCTATCCAAATTCTCGTGCATCGGCGATGGGTGTAGGCGTTGGTGTAAGGGATCTTTTCAATTTTGCACACAAACAGCACGTCACGATCCTTTCTCATCACAAAGGCCCATGATTTATGATGAAAAGGAACCTGTGTGACTTGCTCTCTTGGGAATGTCGCATTCCTTAGCCCCCTAAGCCCTTCCTTTCTCGTTCTCTCTTCGATATGCGTTCATGCAACATGCGGCGATGGTTCGATGGTTCGATGGAGCTTCTCGAGACGCGTCGCTGGGAAGGGGGGTTGCTTCTTGATGGCTTTAGCTTACGCTGCTTACATGAGGTGGAATTGTGCCCTCAGCGCCAATGCATTGGGCCGGCGTTTGTAGAGAAAAACTGCTACAGAGTTGGTTCGTTTACGAAGAGGCAAGTGACTAAGGGGCGGTCTGATTTTTTATATCCTTGTACAAAAGTAGTAACTTATAGAGCTATAGAGTTATTTTATTTCAATGAAGTCCCATTCGCTAAAAAAAAAAGGAAAAAAAACTGCTGCAAAGCCCAAGCAGTCATAGGTAGCGAGCCCATGAAGAAATTTGAACAGTGGGATGCAAAGCACCATTGCGGGCGGTGCATCCAATGACTTGCCATAAGCAGCAGCAAACTTATCGGGCGGGCGCAGCCCTCTTCACCGTCATTTCGAAATGACAGATCGAAGCTCTCAGCTGCCGGTAGCCCTGGCTGATGGACAGTATCCGTCACATTGACACGTCCGGAGGCAGAAGTTGACGCAACTTCCTGCTAGCAAAAAGCGATCCCATCGAGAAGTTGGCCAGCTGATACAACTTCCCCAGCAAGCTGATCAGTCACCAGTGATGTATCGCTCTACGAAGAACGATCATACAGTGCGTGAGGCTGCGGCAAACCGGTTACGTACCCGTGGCGAACCCTAGCGACGGTTGTCAAGCCTGCCTTTTGCGAACCGGAGCCTGAAAAGTGTTGTCAACTTTAATTATTCTACATTGCATGTAGAGGTGGGCACACATGCCCATACCACAGTTACATGACGCATGGCTTACGAAACTGTATTTCTTTTCCGGAGCGGATGCACAAACCAATGATAGCCACAGCCCTGAAGTTCGAAGTTTGGCCAAGGTTAAAAGGCGAGTGAGGCGGCAGGCCACCTTTTGAGGTTGATGATACGCAATCAATCCCTGTAAGTCTAGTATCGCGTCGGAGTCACCGATAGGTTTAGCGGTTCAAGCTTCGCGGCAAAGAGCGTAGGCTCGAGGCTTCATCTGAATCAGATGAACCGGTCGGGGTTTCGCCTCATATGACAACTGATATTCTCTTTGGTCTTCCTCAACCGCAGGGCGCAAACGGCTTCGTTACGGCACCCAGGTCGGTTGACAAGGCTGGACGGGGACGGTACGTCAGTTATCAGTTCTCATTCTTTGCTGCTTGATCTGTTGAAATGGGTGAACCCTTGGACTCGATTCGCGTGGTGGTGGTGGCTCCGTGATAGAACTGTCATCAACTCGATTGAAGCATCCTTTCCGCCGTCGCCCCCCCAAAGCCTCGTTACTTCGAAGATTTCGAGTTACACAACGCGCAAGTTCACGGAACGAACAAACATGGCGCCTTGAAGCTGCAAGCATGAACAAAGTGCCAGAGGCCAACAGGCAAGACCTTTTGTCGTGGTATAAAGAAGCCTGTCCCGTGGAATATGGCCCCGTGTTTCCTCACAGGCTCACAGCCCAGCAGGCACCGATCGACTCCAAAATTTACTTATCTTTCAATCTACTTCGCTTTTCAGTCAACTTACCTTTCACAACGTTATACATTTTGCACTTGTGATGTGTAAATACACGACAGCAGTAGCTGTCTCGGTCGACTGCACCAGAAGGCCACAGCACCGGCTCATCAAGGTCCTATACCAGCGGTGCAGTAATCGGCCAGAGCCAGGCCCGCATTGCGACGATGCAGTCTACGATGCCTCTCTGGGGAACTTCATTCCGACGGAGCGCAGGGGCAGTTGCAAGGTATGCCGGGATTATGGCGTGCGCGGGGTGACCACAGTCTACGAGCATGTAAGTTCAAGTAACCAGTTCGAGGCGGCAAAGGTGAAGGGGGGCATGACAGGTGCATGTGCAACTCCCAGCAATGGCAGCTAAATCGGCACGGTGAAAATAGCACGATCTGATGTAATTGTGTTGATTAGTGCGATTGGTTTCTCCCAGAATGAGACTCGATTGAATTGGGACAAGATGTCTGAAGACAGCAGGGATGAGAATTCAGAGGCTCATGAGTCATTCATAGGGGCTGACTGCAAACTCCCCGAGATGGATATCAAAGCACAAAAGGACGGCCGTGCGAGCTCTGATTGATGTGTTGTATTGTCTCTGGGGACTGAAATTGAGATGTCAAATAAGAATTTCGCCCGTGGGCTTTGTCTTTCTCAGATGTCCAGGCCGTGACTTGGCTTAAAATAAGTGTTTTTCGTGTATTCGTGTTATGGTATGTACTCGATCTGTGGTGATCCCTGTTGTGTTCCGTGATCACAAAGAAAGTTGATCGAGAGTGTGCGCGCATCTACCCATGGCATGCATGGCAGGCACATACCTCGAAACTCGAAAACATTTCCACCACTGCGGACGGTTGAGCAATGAGAGGTTTTGTGAAACCGTGCTTTCCACATTTGAGGGCCACCGAATAGTGTGATCGACATGGTGATAACTTCGGAGCTACGGCCAAAACAAACAGTCCCAATAATAAGACTCTGGTCGGCTGCAGAGAGTCACTCAAGATAGAATGCCACCCTGTACACCCTACTTGTACATCCCCGCGGCAGAAACTCAACTTGAACAACCGATGTATAACGGGTCAACATTGAGGTAAGGATGCTCGGTGTCGGGCAAGATAAATGGCGGCGCTGGACAACCGATAATCCTTTCGCCTATCTCCAGGATCATTCCATTCCTCAGGTACCACGTGGTCGCAGTGCCATCACTGTGGAAACGCCACAATACGGGCGAAAGAACGCGTTTTTGACGTCAAACTGAGCTGTTTCCAAATCAAACAAGTGTGATGATGAACCCAATTGACGTAGATAAGTGGGACCTTTTTGGAGGGAAGCTTGCGGTGCCTGCCGCGACTCCGCGAGGCTCTAACATTGGCGGCGGCAAGAATACCTACAGCCTACAGGCTACATAGCGCTGGTGCCGGGCCTGGGGTCACGGGATCCCTGGAATGAGGCTGTGAATCCATAGGTAGATTCTGTGAATCTACGGAGTAGGAGTACATAGGTATGGATGTACGTACATACACACCGGAGTTCATTACTCTGTTACGCAGTCCGTCTTAGCAGTTGCTGTGCTGGATAGATGGTTACCGATATATTGATAATTGTACTCCGTACTTCACGTAATACAATCTTGCATACTCTGACAATCCTGTACAGATGCATATGTACCCTAGTATGTGTGGTACAATCTACATATCTAGGCATGTAGGTATCTCTCTGGGATATGTAAGCCGGCGCACGTCCTCGAATCGTCGCACAAAGATGGCGCATATGCGCAGATGCCCCAACCACTGAGGCCTTGTACATACATAGCTCTATGCGTCTCGGTTTGTGCCAATCCAGGGCTGTTTATGCCTATTACGGAGTATGGCCTGATATGACGGGGTAGCATTGCCCGTCACGACTCACAACGCCGCACATGGCCGCACATGGCCCTACGTTATCTTTCCACGTGTCACTGGCAACGAAACCTTATGCAGTATGCATATACTGGAGCAAGTGGAGTTTGGAGCAAATGAAGTTTCCCCTCGTTCAAACGTTGTCATCAATCCTTTGTCTGGCGATTCTCTCCGTTGCTCCCTTTGTCTGGTCTTTTTTGGCTCAACGTTCCCAAACTCCACAATCCCCTCTCCACAACCACACCACACACCCCCGTTCCCGATCTCGAAGAACAAATCTAAATTATAATACCCGAACCCGGATATTGCCCTTTTTTCCCCAAATGCAGCACGCCCTGAGTTCTGCCCCCCCACTGATCAAACATGATACATTGATTCCGATCGGTGTGGGAGGATCAGCTGCCGTGTACGGCATTGACGAGGCCACTGTTCTGAAGCGGTACTACGACGAGTTCGACGAGAGTATCGCCGTTGAGCGTCTAGCATACGACCGGTTGGGCACGCACTGCAATATCGTGCGACGGCTAGGCGAGCCCGACGAAAAATCCTTTCTTCTCGAACGTGGAGAGCCGCTGTCATTGTTGATCCGTGCCCGCGGCACCCGCTGCGCAAAGCCGGCGGAATCGGTGGACGTTGATCAGAGACTAATATGGATCAGAGACGCGGCCGAGGGCTTACGGCATATTCACAGCAAGGGTCTGGTACACGCGGACGTCGCCTGCACGAACATGGTGTCTGTGCAGGGCCGGGTCAAGATTATCGATTTTGGGGGCTGCAGCATTGATGGCAGCGAGGCCATCACGGGTTACAACTGGTACAACAAGCGGAGTCTGGTGTCGCCCAATGTTGAAAGCGACATATTTGCGTTTGGATGCGCCGTGTATGAGATTCTGACGGGGAAACCACCGCACCACCGGTTAGAGGACGTGGCGGAGCGAGGGGAGCTGGTGCGGCGGTTGTATGCCGAGAAGCAGTTTCCAGAGGTGGAAGGACTGCCGCTGCGGGAGCTCATGCTGGCGTGTTGGCACGGATCACTGGGCTCGATGGATGAGGTGATTCGGTATCTTGAAGAGCCGCTTGTCGTGCACGAGCCGCCGCACAGGACAGAGTCTATCATGTCGAGATTGATGGACAGATCCAGGGGCTGCTTCTCGTTGATTGGGTTTAGAAGCCGGCCGTGTGTTCTGAACCCACACAGAACGGAAGCTAGCCTTTCGAGATGGACTGACAGATTTTGGGGCTGCATACGAGTAACTGGGTTGAAAAGTCGGCCGTATGTCTTGCGCGAGAATTCTCACAAATCAAGGTCTATTCTTTCGAGTTGGTTCGACAGGATAAAGGGCTGCTTTCGGTACACGTACACGGGGCTCAGTCGGCCGTGGGACATGTTTTTCCGGCCCAGGATCGTTGTCACAGACGATGCTCACTCTACAGCTTGTTGACAATATGGGTAGATGTCCTGGGAAACGCCTTCAGAGTCGAACACAAAACGGGCTTCCTCGTTTGAAAGATGAAAGAACAATCGGTGAATGGAGGATGTGTTTCGCTTTTCGTGAGGATTCCGCCGTTTGAACTTTCTTGGGAAAGTAAATGGATGCCACTGACCTCGTTGAACTGACGAACACGAGGACAGACGTATTTGGACGAGAAAGAGACGGACCCTGATTGAGTCCCGAGGATTCTAGAACAGATTACTGAGACTCTTTTCTCAAGTTGGCGGTGCAAACCGGCGCATTTGCGGTGGACATCAAGAACGGAGAACCAGCAGATGGGTCCATGAAGAAGTCATACTTGCCTCTAGCGGCTTCACGCCGGCTGGCAGCGGCCGTAACGTCTCGTTCCGGAAATAATCAGTTGTATACGGTGCAGCGGATGGAGCCGCCCGGTACTAGATCTGCAAATATCTCAGGCGAGTCCCGACGATTCGTGTCTCATTATCGAGCTATAGCTATATCCGATCGTAGGTGGTACCCCGTACAGCCTTGGCTTACCGAGATGGCTGAACGCGATGGCTCGACGTTCAATTGTCGTAGAGAAGACCATACGCCTAGAAAAGGAGATTTCGAAGCAACTGGGACTGAATACTTGTCAGGGCGCGAAATTGGAAGCATTGTTAAGGTGATACTGCCATACGACTGGCACATACGACCACAGGCATTAGTAGAAATCAGGATCCCGTTCGATCTCTCTCGACAATTTAACGAGCGCTGGATTAATTTGGAGCGGTGACGACCAGCGAATACCCGGTGTTGTATGTCGCGATAATTTTTGGCGTTCGTTTTCTTTAGCCTCTATCATTTACTCATCTTTCTCTATGCCATTGCCCCATGGAATTCATCTAGAGTAAATTGATCACTCTAAGGTACCTACATCAGGCAACAATTAGCATGTGCTTCGTCTGTGGTCACTGGTGGAGCTCAAGGGTGGCGGACATGTGACGGACAAGAGGAACGCAGCGACGTCCGCCAAGACATGATCATTGATGAGTGGCAGAGACCTCAAGACAGGAGGCAGCCAGCACGAACGCACAAACCAACAAGGGCTCCTCGCGTGGCAAGTGGAGGAATCGCATGAGCATCTTCATTTCTGAATTCTCCATCTTCTCCATGGGGGCGCCTGTCGCCCATCTCAACAATTTGGCAGCATTCTACTGGCGCAGACCTGTCCGCCATTAATTAGAGTGGAAAGTGGATTACCGTTTTCGGCTGCACTGTCGCGTGCCGTTCGACGGAAATGAGAACCTCTGGTCTTTGCGCCACGTCGCCCCCTCGTCCATTCCTCCCCTTTCATGAACGTCCTTCTTCCTGAATGCCTTCTTCAGTGCCGATTGCTGAGCGCTGAGTCGTCTGCAGCCCCTCATTTTGTGCTTCCACTGTCCATTGACGTGAACGGTGACACAACGCACGGGGTGTGGCGACATTCTCGTTTTCCGCTAATCGGTGTCCACGAAACTCTACGAATTCACGAACTCGACGCATTTCCACGATCGTCTGCGACGTATCGACAAAGTCCTCTCGAATCTACCCGATCAACACAATCAAATGACGAAAATCGACACGGCCAAAGACCTGGCCGCGCTCTTTGAGCAGCAGGCACAGCTCACTCCCCAAGCCATCGCCCTCGAGGACGACAAGCGATCCCTCACGTACGCGGAGCTCGATAGTGAAACATGGGCATTGGCAGAACGCTTGCGCGAGTATGGCGTAGGCCGCGACTGTCTAGTCGGTGTGCTCATGAGCAGGAGCGCAGACAATGTCGTTGCGTCTCTGGCTGCCCTCCGAGCGGGAGGTGCCTATCTGGTGCTGGAACTTGCCTATCCCGCCGCTCTGCTCCGCGATGTTATTGACGACGCGAGTCCGACTGTGATTCTCACGCAAAAAGCACATGCCGGCAATCTAGCACACGTCAGTGCCCCCGTCATCGTCGTGGATGACCCCGACATGAGAGTCGGTGCCCAAGAGCCGATTTTGGCAGAACACAAGCCCCCATTGCCGGCGGATGACGATCTTGACAGACTCGCCTTTGTCTCGTACTCGTCGGGAACGACTGGCAAACCAAAAGGCATTGCCAATCCACACAGAGCGTCCGTATGCTCGTACGACCTACGATTCGGACTGAGCGACCTCCAGCCTGGCGATCGCGTCGCCTGCAACGTCTTCTTCACCTGGGAGATGCTGAGGCCGCTTCTCCGCGGTGCCACCACGGTTGCCGTTCCCGACAGTGCCAGCTACGATCCCGAGCTGTTGGTCGAGTTTCTGGCAGCTCGCAAAATTACCGATACCCTGATGACGCCCACTCTGCTTGCCACGGTGCTGGCTCGCCACTCGTCCCTGGCCGAGACTCTGCCGGACCTCAAGTCACTGTGGCTCAATGGCGAAGTTGTCACGACAGATCTATGCCGCAGAGCGTTTGCCGCCCTACCCGCTGTGCGGCTGCTGAATGTGTACAGCGCCAGCGAGACACATGAAGTGGCTGCAGGCGATATCAAGACGTTTATCGACTACGAAGCACGTGTGTGCCCTGTTGGTCCCCCGATGGACGCCAGCACCATTTATATCCTCGACGAGGCCGGCAACAGGGTCGATGTCGGCGTCAGCGGAGAGCTTTACGTTGGAGGTGACATGCTGGCACGCGGCTATCTGAATCTCCCCGAGACGACGACCAAGGCGTTTCAGATGGACCCCTTCTCTGCGGCACCGGAAGCTCGAATGTACCGCACGGGAGATTTGGCGCGCATTCTGCCCTCCGGACTGCTCGAGATTATGGGCCGAGTGGGGGGCATGATCAAGACTCGAGGATATACGGTTCAGCCCGGGGCTGTGGAAACCGCTGTTGTGAAGCACCTTGCCGTCCGGGCTTGCGCGGTCGTGGCGCGAGGGGATGGTCTTGACAAGCAGTTGGTCGCCTACGTCGTTCCCGACAAGGATGAAACGCGGAACCGAACCGTGCTGGTCATTGATGAGTCGGGCTACAGTCCTGTGGCTCGTCGAGCACTCTCCGACCACCTCGCACACTACATGATTCCCACTCTTTGGGTCGAGCTGAAGGAACTACCTACTCACGGTGTCTCTGGCAAAACTGACCTCAAGGCGCTGCCGCCTCCACCTTCGCCCAAGACATCCACCGTCAAGGCCAAGAAGGAGCACGACACTCGAATCAAGATGGACACCATTATCAAGATCTGGGCTGCTTCGCTGAACATTCCCACAAGCGCCATCTCACAGAGCCACACCTTTTTTGATCTCGGCGGCCATTCGTTGACTCTGGCCGACTTGGCCGGACGCATGACGAGGACGTTTGGATTCCCTGTTCCTCTCGCGCCTCTTGCTGGCACTCCGACCTTGGAAGGGCACTTGGACGTCGTCCGAGCCGCCCGCGACGGTCACACCGCCGCTGTACAGGCCGATCTCCCTGCGGTACTTGCAGCTGACGCCACGCTTCCTGAGGATATCAAGGTACAGGGAGACGCAAGACCGTTTTGCCGCCTCAGCGATGCGGGGACCATCCTGCTCACTGGTGCCACGGGATACCTGGGAGCGTTCCTCCTGAAGTCACTGTTGGAGAATACATCGGCTAACATCATGTGTCTTATTCGCTTCCCCGACCCCAACGTTGACTGTCGCCCAGCAGGTATCGCACGAATCCGAAAGAACCTGATTGATCAGGGCATCTGGGACGACGCTATGCTGGAGCGAATGGAAGTTGTACCGGGCAATCTGTCCCGAACCCGCCTTGGCCTGTCCCCTGAAGCGTTTTCCGAGCTCGCTTCCAGGCTAGATGTCATTGTGCACGCCGCTGCCACGGTCAACCTGGTCTATCCTTATGCTGCCCTTCGAGGTGCCAACGTCGGGGGCACGCGAGAGATCCTGCGACTGGCCGCCCGCGGTGGCGCTACTGTTCACCACGTATCGACAAATGGCGTCTTGCCACCCTCAAGGACGGCCTGGACCGAGGAAGCCATGCTGGACATTAAGGATGTACCTACAAAACTTCCCGACGGCTACGGCCAAACCAAATGGGTTGCTGAGAAGCTTGTGTACGAGGCGGGACGGCGAGGCATGCCCGTCAAGGTGTACCGACCAGGCACCATCAGTGGTCACAGCGTGACTGGCGCGACCAACACATACGATTTACTGAGTGCCCTGATCGTCGAGTCTCTGCATCTGGGATTCGCCCCTCAGGTAGATTACTGGCTGGCCGAAATGACTCCCGTCGACTTTGTCAGCCAGGCCATCGTCACACTCGCGAACCACCCCTGTAAGACACAAGAGCTTTACCATCTCGGCGACCCCAAGCCCGTGACGGCGGAGCAGGTATTCCAGAACCTAAATGAGCTCGGCTACCCCACGGGCAGACTCCCCTGGGACGAGTGGGTATCCTTGTGGAAAGAGAAGCGTGGTTCAGGACGAGGTGGCGACGACCCATTCACCGTGGATATTCTCCGCGGCGGCATGCCCACCGTCGAGACTCTCGAGATGGTAACTATTCTCGACGACGCCGCCACGCAGCCAGTACTAGACATCTACGGCGTGGGACGACCCAAAATCGACAGAGACCTATGGGAGACGTACACACGACACTTCTTCGCCCGCGGCTGGCTCCCTCGACCGCCCATCAACTTCAAAAAGGCGACCAACGGCCTATCTCCCGCCTCTACCAAACCCTCCTCAGCAGGCCGTCTCGCCGGCCGCGTCGCCGTCATCACAGGCGCATCCTCTGGCATCGGCGCCGCCGTCGCCGCCAAATTCGCCCACGAAGGAGCCCACATTGTTCTCGCCGCACGCCGAACCGACGAGCTCGAAAAAGTAAAAGCCAAGCTCCTCGCCTCCTCCGCAACCCGCAGCAAGATCCTCATCCACCAAACCGACGTATCCAGCAAAGACCAAGTCCAATCCCTCATCGACACCACCACACAACAACTCGGCCCCGTAGACATCCTCGTCAGCTGCGCCGGCGTCATGTACTTCACCATGATGGCCAACTGCCTCACCGACGAATGGGACCGCACCGTAGACATCAACTGCAAGGGCCTCCTGAACTGCCTCTCCGCCACGCTACCCAGCTTCCTCGCCCGCAAAACAGGCCACATTGTCGCCATCTCTTCTGATGCTGGCCGCGCAGCGTTCCCAGGCCTGGGCGTCTACTCTGCGAGTAAATTCTTTGTAGAAGCGACACTGCGGGCCTTGAGGCTTGAGACGGCGGGGTCTGGGCTGCGGGTTACGTCTATACAGCCGGGGAATGTCGATACAGGGTTGTTAGCGATTTCGACGGATCCGGAGGCGCTGAAGAAGTATGGGGAGCCGACGGGGGCGAAGGTCTTGGAGGCGGAGGATGTGGCGGGGGCGATTTTGTGGGCGGTTACGAGGCCGGAGTATGTGGCTGTGAATGAGGTGCTTATTGAGCCGAGGGATGAGCCTGCTGTGACGGCGTAAAAAAGGGGGGGGAAAGAGCGGTGACTTTTGTGATGTGGCGTGTGTAGGGTGTTGATCTTTATTGAGATATCTGTTGTTGGATGTACGTTGATGTATATTAGAAGGAGAGGGGAGAAGATGGAAAGAGGGGGAGGTTCGTCGTGGGCCCGTGGGCGTATGTGGATTCATTTTCTTCCATATATTTCGGTTGTAGATCTATAATTACATACACACACTATCACCTATGTGCATCGTCACAAGGTCTGAGTGTTGTTCTTCATTTGACAAATACTTGTTTGCGTGGTGGCAGTGGCATAGATGGATGGTATGGCGTGCCCCGTACGTTGGATATGTATCTACTTGTAAGTAAGTTGAGCATACCCATGGTTCAATAACGTTTCCTTGCTCCTTGCTCTCTCTCTTTCATTAAAGACGTCTAATAATGAACCAGAGTTTCGAACCATAGTCTAAGGTTTGCCATCCACTGTTTCAAATCTAGCCCTGGGAGGCAGCAAAGGCGTTGAAATTGCTCCGCTACCGTTGACTGTATCAGCTCAGTCATATGGCGAATCGCCTCCTGTTCGTTTTCGTAATCCCTGCAGTCTTGTTTGAAACCGAGGTCGCCTCCAGATTTCTCATAAGATGCCATTTGTTCTTCATAAAATGCCATTTCTTCTTCAAACTCGGCGAGGCCCTCTGGCGTGAGGTGAGAGGGTCGAGTCGCCACATGGAGCTCGGTGCGTCTATCGTATTCGGAAAGTTTTGGTTTCTCCGGAAGGGTTGGCCTAGCCAAGAAGACTATATCTGGCATGTCCGGATTCATTTTGTCTCTTATATTCAAGCTTGCAGCACGGCCTTCGATATAGATCAGCCAGTCCACCCAGTCATTCTGATCGCGGAGGAAGACCTCTCGGTCGCGTTGAGATTGGTGGCTCATTTTGTCGGTTGGTTGTCTCTTAATCAATGGTGAAGTCAGTGAGACTCTTAATTTTCCAATTACGGCTGTGATCTTAATGATGATTTGTGACCAAAAAAAATGCAGTGACGCGAAGCTGTGGCCAGGACGCGGCAAGAGGTAAGGCCAAACTGAATGCTCACGTGCAATTCAACGCTCACGTGCAATCTGAATTTCAGTGACTAATCAGAGTAGACTTGGTGGCCGATGAAGAGGTGACTCTGCGACACTAGCGCATTCTCCTACCCCATTATCCGAACTATTAGGATCTCCCAGCACCCGACATACATACGGACTCACGGAGTATGTATTATGTATGTATATATAGATCCCTCTCCTGTCACATATCTTTCCTCTTTCCTCTTCATAGCTTGACAGAGATAGGTTGTCTTAAGTGCCTGTTTGAACTCCCGTTCACAGTCATTTCGTGACAAAACCCGCCATCTAAAGCGAGCGCCAATGGCCTTTCACATTCCTATACTACCTAACCCGAAGCTCAACACAGCTATCCATTCATAACAAGGACAAAAGTCCCTTATACCCAAAAATACCCCTCGCTTATAAATCATCATCATCCTCCTCATCCTCCTCCTCCAGCGCACCATCCTCATCACTCACCCTCCGCGCACTCCTCCGCACCACAACCTTCTTGTCGACCTGCATCGCCGAATACACCTCCGGCCTCACTCCCGCATACCGCACCCCCGCCATATCCTGCTTCAGCCTACATAGCTGCCACCCGGCCATCCACCACACCAACTTACTCGTCGCGTTCTGCAGCCTCACCATCGCATACGACGCCTTGAGCAGCTCCCAGGTACTCGCGTGCGGATTCTTGGTCCCATCCCGTAGGAGCGTCTGAATGAATTTCGAGGACTGGACCTTTTCGAGAGGCTGGATTTTTTGCCACCGCTCGTGAAACGCCTTGATGGTTTCTTCGAATGTCTCGGTGGTGTCGTCCGAGCTGGGTTGGGAGACCCATTGCGTGACGAGGGCGTTGATGTCGTCGCGGAGTTTGTCGCGAAGCAGGATCCATTCTGGGACGGATCTGTGTTCGCGGTCGTAGGTGTTGAATTTGGAGGTGAGGTGTTCGTCGTACCACTGGGCTGGTTGGCTTTTGAAGTGGCTTTTTAGTTCTGAGAGGGTCTCGTGTACTGTTGCGTTGGCGACATCTTGGAGGTAGTCGAGGATGTGGATGCCGGGTTTGCTACGGGGGTTGAAGGTTCCGGTTGGTCCGTCTTTGAGGGATCGGGGCAGGCTCCATTGTTTGAGAAGGGCTTGCCAGTCGTCGAGGGTGAAGATGTAGCCTTGCTTGGATTGATCTACCAGGAGGCCGAGGAGGAGACTCATCATGATGACTTGTGGAGAGGAGAGGCTTCCTGTTTTGCGGCAGTACTCGTCTTTGTATTTGGTGCATAGGCCCAGTAGGGAGGGCTGCATGGCGAATATGATGCCTTCGTACAGCAGCCGGTCGCAGACCTCTGCCTCGCTTTGGGCCTCTTTTCGGACTTGACTCATGGGTAAGTGGAACTTGGCCACCTTGGGGGCTTGGATATCGTGTGCTGAATCTGGGGCGTTGCGGAAATTCTGCACAATGGCTTGGTCCCAGCAGACCCAGGCTTTGTCTCCGTCGTAGTCGCCGCCGGAGAGTTTGTCTGCTAGCGGTCTGTTGCCCTTGATGGGAAAAACGATGACGTCTTTGAGGTGCCGAAGCCGGGGGTGCGATACGACTCTGACTCGTTGGATGTCGTGGGGTAGATGGGCCGGCACGCGACCGACGAGAACATCCATGTTTTCCAGTAGAGTGTCAGAGAATCCTGGCACCTGGAACTTGGTGGAAAAGGACACATGCACCTCGTCTTCTTTCAAGATGGAGGAAAAGTCAACAACCATGAAAAGATAGGCGGAGCAGGGCACCAGTATATTCATTTTCTTTTTCAACATCTCGGCCATTTGGGTGCCCAGCTTCTCACAGAGCTCCTGCAGAAATTGGCAGTGGCTGGGAACGAACCCTGCGTCTACTAGAGAAGCGACTTTATCTTCAATGCGCTGCGGAAGACCGCCCAAAACAGGCTGTTGGTCTTCCAACCCGCTGGCAGTGTCCGCTCTTGAGCCGCCACCTGTGCGTTGCAGCCAGTACCGAAGATCCAAGGGATGCTCCATGGCATTCTTGAGGTCGTCAAGGCCTTCTCGGAGACAGTCTCGAAGGTACTGTGCAATGAGTTCCCGCATGCGCATTGGATCGATGGCCTGAGCTTCAAGCAACGCTATGAACTGTTGATTCAACGACGCAGGCTTGGCTTCTTTAGGCCACGAGAGTGCTTCGAACGTGCAGTGATGAGCATCTTGGTAGCTGCAATCCCATTTCCTTTGTGAAGGGTACGTCACGATCCAGTCGTCGTCGTCGTCGTCCATATTTGGGGGGATGTATTCATTATCGACCAGCCACATGCCCTTTGCACTGCCAAACCGTGCTTGAAACGCACAGGGAACGTCTCCGAGACCCAGGCAAGAAGCAATCTTTATAGCAAGGCTTTGTGACATGCGGCCAATCCCATCATTCATGGGGAACTTGCCTATGTCCTCGGGACAGTGATATATTTGATGTTTCTGTAGGACAATGGTTGGAGTTGTATCTGTGAGACCTAGATGCTTGTCAGGGCTCGGGCACTCCTCGCGAAGGGGAATGGAAAGACCAACGATGAGGAAACTGTGTTGGAACATGGAAAAGACGGCGAAATGGGAAAACGTGCGACATCAAAAAGACGGAGCAAAGGGCATCTTACTCAAGGCGATTCTCGAAAACAGCTTGGCGACCTGTTGTTCCGTTTTCCTCAGGTCGCCAATCGCCCAGCCTATCATCTGACTAAGAGTTACCCTCACCCTTCGATCCAAGATGAAGGCATCTTCATGCGGCGGGATCGATCCGTCAGGCCTATTACGGAAGCTATCCCCATTGCAGGCAAAGAAGATAAATGTGTACCAAGTGCGACTCGGCATCTCCCCTTTCCCTCTGCGTTTCTGAGTCTTTACGTCGTCCTTTTTGCAGTAAAAGGCAGACCATAGCCTACCGAGGAAGTAATGCTTGCCCCTGACCCACCAGTTTTTGATAGAATCGTCGTTACAATGAGTTGCTTCCTCGATATCCTCAATAGACGGCATCGATATCTCCAGAAACCTGTCAAATCCGAATCGACGACCCAAGCGATGACTGCTTCTGGTGCGCCGCAGGTGATTGAGTTTGAGGGTGAGCAAAGGCCCCTCGGCATCTTTCACTTGCTGCGGCACAAGCTCACCAGAGTACCGTATTGCACCGTGCTGGCATTGGCGAGGATCCAAAGCAGCGATCCAGTCTGTACTTTTGGTAGGCTCAGGCAAGTGCTTGCGTTGAAATGCCTTTTGTTGCGACAAGAAGTCGCGAAGATTTGTCTGATTGACCCAGTCGTTAGGATTACCTTGCGGTAGATCAATCTCTTCCAGCTTCACACCGCAGTGGAGAGCACATCGCGTAATTTCCCACACCACGGGTAGCGGAACATTGTTGAAACTCCCATTCTCAAACTTGGCTAAGCGTAGCAAGTAGGTTAGTTTCGATAAGAATGGTCGACGTCGGAATGCCCTTACGGAATACAGCGCTCAGCTTCTTTTCCCAGTAAAGCGAAGAGGGCCTCGGTTCAAGTTCGAAGTCGGAGTCAGTGGGCCACTCTTTGGAGCTGTGATACTCGGAGCAGCTTTCTCCAGAGGTTGAGGCATTGTCGATGGAGAAGGATGTGTTTTTGGAAGATGTAAAGGACCAATTGGTTGATGTTGAGAAGACCGAATCCTTGGTTGGGGTGCTAGTGGCGGTGCTGGTGGACGAAGAAAAGGACACGTTCGGTCCAGAAGAGATTGCAGTCGGCCTAGTGCGTAGTGCGACGGGTACGAAGCCGTAGTCGATTGGAAAGTTTGTGCTAGACCTCGATGGTATAGAGTCTATACTGTTGTATGTCTCCGACAGCTGCTTGGTAGACTGGCATCTGGCTCTTTTGGACTGGTAGGCGTTGTCAGTCGACACCCTCTTGCGTTCCATTTAACCAGGAGAAAGCGGCCTTGGAGCAGCAGTGGCTCGGGTCGAAAAGCAAGCATAGCTAAGCTGGAGCCGAGGTAAGAAGGGCGAAGCCCGGGGCAGGCAAGCCAAGAGCAGCTTTCAATGGTGATCAAGGGCGATCAACGGTCATGGACCAGAGATCCACTGCCTGATACGGAACTGACTCGTCGACCGATTGGTGCGAATGGTCGGCCTTCAACGGGACAGGCCGTTATTCAATCGACGCTATGGTGTGGAGGGTCGCAGGAACGATTTGCCATTTCATTCAGGGCTTTTTGGGGATTTCAGTGTCATTCTGCAAGCTCCACGTGATCTCGCGTTTACAAAGCGCATGTCAATAGTGGAGCCATACCGTTTTTCGGGGCTGGGCAGTGCGGGACTGTGGACAATTGCTCCGTGCATCGCGTTTGACACGACGCGGACACTGTGTGGCGTCCTACCACCGGGCCGACCCCTCACAGTGCGACACACGCGACGCGCGTTTAAATCGTTCCGACGCTCCCCAATGTCCCCATCCCGCTTTCTGCCCCTCTGCGGCTAATTAATGTGCCGCCAACGTGTTCCCCTCCAACGCGGCGCAGAAACGGCGTCTCGGAATTCGGCATTTTTCGCAGCCTTTCCATCTTTACGACAGGCCTGGTGCTCCGAGGCCAACAGATGGCTCTTTGTTTCACTCGTGCGCAGAACACGCATCACTATCTGGAGTTCCTACCGGTCCCCGTGCGCCAGTCAAGTCTCACCTTGTCGCCGGCGCCATGACCGAGTCAGCCGAACCCGACCAGCCGATTTCCGTTGACGAGCTGACGCCAGAGGAAGCAAGTCGCATCATCCACTCGCATCGCAAAGTCAGATATGGTACGTAGGGCACTATATACACGTCAATCAAAGCCAGTCAAATCTGTGATTTCAAGGCCGAGGCCATGGTTGGAGAGAATAAAACTAAACGCTGTCTCATAGGCACTGCGTGTTGGCCTTGTCGTCAGCGCAAGGTAAAGTGCGACAACCAGCAACCCTGCGAGAACTGCGTCAAAAGAGAACATTCCAATCTTTGTTCCTACAAGCCCAATCGTTCAGTTGCAAACAAGGGTGCCTCTTCTTCTTCTTCTGCCGCTGCTGCTGTTGCGACCGCGACCCAGAAGGGTCGGAGCCGGAAGCGAGCGCGTTCGAGCTCCATTGGTCGCGATGGGAGTCGCGAGGCCGAGGACGGGGGTAGTTGGCCCGGGGCGATAGGTACGTAGCTCGGGATCTCGCATGGAATGCTTCTACTGACTGAAACTACTGATAGGTATTTCGGCTTCTTTGGACGAGTATGAGCCCGTGGGAGACCGATATCTGGGCCAGAATAGCATTCCGGCATTACTCCGGGAGCAATCTTCTCCCAATGAGAAGAATGATGGTGTTGATGTTCGGCATGACATGCGATCGATTCTTGGCCTGGATACGTCGGCACCGTTTCCTCTCATGTCGTCGCAGCATCTGCAGAAACTGGGCCAAGATATTTCAGCCGAGCTCCCATCAGATCGAGAAGTCATGAAGTACGTGACACGTAGGCCGTTCTTCCCTGTTCCTTCATATGTCCTCCTACATATGTCTCTATTTATTCACCTGTTTATGCATCTGTTTATGCATGTACTCATCCACGAACTTGTTTACGCACTCATCAATTCTGTCTCCTTTTCCTGTCATGTCATGCTGACCCCTACCAGGTTGTTCCGCACGTACAAAGAGATTCCCCAACCTTTCTGGGGGTTTGTATATGACATTGATGATTTCGAGGCTAGACTTATGGTTTATCTCGAAGATCGATCCCGAAACGCCTCCAGCTCTGTGCGAAGTTCCCAGCCAGTCGCCGCATCATGGCTTGGCACTCTCTTTGCTGTCCTGGCCGTGGCTTCTCAATATCACGAATCGCCCTATCATGTTCGAACGCGCGATTCGCAGAAATACATACAAATCTCGATTCATTTCTTACGGCTGGGCAATTTCTTGTTACGGTAACTCCCATTCCCATTCCATCCGGTTGCATACTAATTACATGCGCAAACATGGCGAGCTAACCGCCTCACGTCAGGCCCTCCTTCGATTCCATCCAAGCTTTGCTCCTCACTAGCTTTGTCCTGCTCAACGATATGAAGGCCGAAGCGTCCTGGGCATTAACAGGACTAACCTGCCGCTTGGCGCAGTCTTTGGGCCTGCACCGAGCAACCACGCCCTCGGAGGGACGCAATGGTCTTCCCCCCGACGCCAAGACGAAGCAGATGATTCGAAGAAGACTTTGGTGGACATGTGTCTGGCATGACACTCTAACGTCACTCTCATTCGATCGGTAAAAAGTGCCCTGTTGAATAATAACCTCTTTGCTTCCCCTTCGGTGTAAGGCGATGGATGTACTGACAAAACCCGTCAAGATGCCCAATGACCAACTTCCCCAGTTGCGAGATCCCGATTAGCCTAGACGCGGCCCCAGCAGGAGGTCAGTATACATATCTCGAAATGATGTACCACCTCATCGAAATCATCTCCCGGCGCCTCAACCCCGACGCCACCGCCATGTCATCCTACAGCCAAATCCTAGACAACTGCGCCGCCGTCGAGCAACTCCGCCGCCGGTCTCTCCCACACATGCAAGACAAGGAGCAGTGCAGAACAGCGCTAGATCGACTACAATACTTCGCCATCCGTCTTCACACATCCTTTGTCATCTCCGTCGCATGCCGCCCCGCCCTAAAGCGCACCAGTGACTTTGATCCCAAGCAGAAAAAGGAGCTCGCCGATCGATGCAAGGATAACCTCACAGAGACGGTGCGCATGTTCCTCGCCATGCACCAATTATCCGTAATTCCCACCCGCAGCTGGGCCTTTACCTACCACGGGCTCTCATCCGCGCTTCTCCTCGGCATAATGTGCGAGACCAAGACGGACCCTGAGATTCGGCAGCTACAAGGCGATCTCATTGACGCGCTCTCCGCAACAGCCGCCAAGAAGGCAAGTCCGCCGGAACCTCATATCGCGGTGAGCGACAAAGACATTGAGTTGTCCGGGCCATTGTGGAGGGCTCTCACTGCTCTGAAGAATATCTATGAGCACGGGTTCGTGATAGGCTCTGTTGTGAATCATCGCGATGGGGATGTTTCCACGACTGGGGGCAGCGGCACTCGAACGCCGTTACCTTCGTTTTTTATGGCCACGCAGCAGAGTCTGGGGGGTGGTATTTCGCAGATGCAAGATTTCGTGGCGGGTGGCTTGCCGCGTGCGAGTGATCCGCACAAGGATGCTGCGCTTGCGATGGCGGAGTTGCAGAATGGTGCTACGTTGCACGAATTTTCTGGGTAAGGAGGCATTACAGTATCCCCCGATTATTCTTCTATCTACAACATGGATGAGCTGTACACACAGGGGAACTTCATCTGACCAATAGAGGGGGGGGGAATGGAGGAGTTATAGATTATCCTACGCGAGGCCGACGATGCCCGTGCCTATGAACCTCGAAGCTGGTCTGCCTGGCTTGATGGCCCAGCAGACGCATATGATGGCGCCGATGGATCTCTATGATTCGATCTGGGGCGGTGCGTATACCGTTTTCTTACTTCTTTCTCTTTTTTCTTGGCTATTCGGTGGTGTAATTGCGTCTTCACATATCTCATATAGCATACTGACGACTGGCAGAATCACCTGATCCTTGGAATGATGTGGATGGCCTGAATTTTGACTTTATACCGCAGCCACCGCCTGGGCAACCGCATCAGCAATATTACTTTTAAGCCACGAACACAATTTTTGATCTCTTTTTTGTTTTGGGACCGTTAGCGATGAGGTGTTTGTTCTTCCTTTCTTTTTTTTTCTTGGGTAGGAGGCATTTTGTACGAAGGTACTTTTGATGCAGTGGTATACAGGACCGGTATTTGCTACATAAAACTCGTTATCGTCTTGTTTGTATATAATTTGATTCTGGGGGGGGACAGTGGTATACAGGGACAGTCTTTGCTACATAAACTCGTTTCGTCTTGTTTGTATACATGAGTTGATTCTGGAAAGTTGAGCCTTTGCTATAAACTTGGCTTGCCGAGCATGATATCGTTGCGTTGGTCTCCTCAACGAGTGTTTCAGTACATGCATATCTGTAGTCTTTCAAAAAAGAAAGGTTGCACGCTCACATGGCCATCTTGGTCGTCGTCAGTGCTCTCTTTGATCATCTGTATCGCTTGCCTCGTATAAAAGACGATGCGATATCAGACCGCACCACTTTGAGGAGGGGTTACTCGCCGGGGTGTGAACCGGCGAGAAACGCACACTCCCAAGGGGAGGCGCGGCGAATCAGTGCTCATCATCCGACAGTGACTTGATGTTTTGCTTCACTTTCTTTGGCTTCACCTTGTGCTTATGTCACTGCATGTCATGTCATGTCACGTCACGTCACCTCAACGCAACATGTCGGACCCAACAAGTCTAAACTGAGTAGATAACAAAGAGAAAAAGGAGCGTCCGAATTCGACCCGCTATGCATTCTTCTATTTTATCAAATCTCTTTTTTTTGTATACTTTTCTGCTCATTTCTTCTTGCGTCCAGACGTACTTGACACAAGCTTCTTCTTGATATGCTTCGGCATCTTGTCTTTTCGTTTCTCGCGCTTCGCCTCCTTCACCGCTTGCTTGTGTTGCTATTTCCCGTGTTAGCTTCCATGTATTCTGAAAACATCTGCATCTCGCCGAAGCGAGGCTAGCGGGCGGGATCAATCTTGCACAAACCTTCTTCTCGTCCTTGTCCTCAAACTTGCGTCCTCGGGGCGTACCCTTCTCAAAGCGGCTCTCATCCTCAGAGTCCCCACTGGATAAACTGACTCCGTTATCGGAATCTGAATCTGAGTCCGAGCCCGAGGCCCCGTCTTGCGCGTCGTCGCCCTCGGTCTTGGGTTGCACGACCTGGTCCGCCAACAGATTCTTGTACACCAAATCATTGCCTTCCCCGTGGTGTAGTTTCTGCACATCTTTCTCAATGTTGTAGACTTGCTCCAAGGTTTGCGGGATGTACTGGTTCCGGAAGACCTCGTTGTCGACTTGCAGCTCAGCGGCTGCCGCTTCATCGTCGTCGTCAGCGGTCTCGCGAGTTTGGTACAGCGTCTCTAGCGTTTCAGTCACGCCAGGCTCGTCTGAGGGACCCTCGGGAGTGGTGATGAAGTTGAAGATGGCGCGGTCGGCGAGTGTGTCGACGCTCTTGCGGCGGAAAAAGTCGCCGACGTTCTTGATGTCCATTCGCAAGAACTCGAGTGAGCGGGGGTGGTCGGGCTCCACGCTCTGAGACACGTCGATGATGTATAGGAGACCTTTGTTATAGAGGATGTTGTACTCGCTCAGGTCGGCGTGTACTAAGCGACACACCTGGTACATTTTGCGCATGACACCCAGAAGCTGGATGTACAGGCTCCGCCACTGCTGCTCGACATCATCTCCTGTGAGAACGGCGTCGCGAAGTCGAGGATATGCCCAGCCTTTCTTGTCGCCTAGGAAGCCCATGACGAGGACATGCAACTTGAGGGTGATGGGTTCAGGGCAAGGGATACCGGCGTTGTAGATTCTTCGTAGGTTACGAAACTCTTTTTCTGCCCAGAGCTTGACCATCTTGCGGTTGTTGCCCTTGTCAAAGCCACCCTTGAAGCGGTGCTCGCCGGTAATATATCTCTCTCGGTCCTTGAAAACAAGAATGGCTGTCTTGTAGACCTTGATGGCCTTTTGTATGGCATCTCCCGTCTTGTCGTCCACCAGCACACCACCGTAGACATTGGCTTCTTTGCCGGTGCTGATGGCACCGTGGACTTCGCTCACGAATCCGCGATTGATCATCTGCAACAGAATCATGCGGGTACGTTGATCCAGCACCTGTTCGCTCGTGGCGCGGTCGGCCTTGTCCTTATCCTTGTCATCGCTCTGCTTCACGGAATCGAGTCGGATCTTGGCAGCGTGTTTGGACAGAGTAGCCACTTGATCGTCTACACTGGCAAAGGTGTTTGCCGTGGGCTTTTGCTGGTTCGAACGGGGGAGAGCAACGCCTCCATGGGCGGTGTTTTGAAGTTGACGCTGGCGATTGACTGATTTGGTGAGGTCCCTCACGTCGCCACTCCAATCTTGTTCCTCGACATCGTCGTCATCGTCGTCTTCTTCAAAGATGTCGTCTAGATCTTCGTCGTCTTCGTTCTGCGCTTCCGCTGCAAGAGGCGCGTCACGGGTCAAGCGCACTTCGGAGGGAACGTTCTGAGCGGGTTCGGCGTAGCCCTGATTCGCCGTGTACGTGAAGGGAGGTTCATGAGGGGCCGCGGGTGACGATGCAGCGGGAGTGTCTTCGGGCATGGTTGTGAGTGGTTCCACGGCGGCTTGTGTGTGTCTTGGCGTTGCAAGGTTTGCCGATTTGCCTGTGAAACCGTTTCTGTGACGATACTTATCGAGACTTGTCGACAGGGACGATGGTCAAGCAGCGTTGGATGAATCTGGGTTTCGCCCTCGAAAGATCTGACCCTGTCGACCGGGCCGAACCCCCACCATCGTCCACCCCACCTTTGACTTGCGGCTTGCCACCTTGGGATCCATTATCTTACGGTGTGGTGGGTCCGCTCCCCGCTGCTCATTCGATAACGCAGCTTGCGGATTCCCTAGATCGGACCAAGATGATCAAGATCTCACCAGATATGCACTTGCTCAACGACTCCAAATCTCTATTCATTACTCCCGTGGTGTCCGCGGCCTTGGCATCAAGATATTGGATATGTGTTGGGGTAGTTTACCTGCAGCCTTGCGGGTCTGGCCTCCAGAACTAATTTCCCGACGAACCAAGTCTCGCGCGAGTCGCGACTATCTAAAAACAAGATTGGCCAATGCCATCTGAACGGCGCCATGCGATGACTTCGCCTTGGCTTTGCTTCCAGGATGTGTCCATCCAAGAACGATCTTGCATGTTGAACTTGGGCTGGCGTTGAAAGTTCGTGTCGTACCCATCGCCATTCAGGTCACGATGCATGTTGTACGCCCGTCTAGCTTTGCTTCTTCTAAGTTCTCGTCGTTCTCGTTGCAGTCACTTCAGGAATGTGTCGCAAGCTTCAATACCATCAGCCGGATTGCAGCTGTCCATTTCTGTTATGTATTGACACGCCATTCCCCACCTCAGAGACATTGTGTTCAGCTTTAAAAAAAAAAAGCACGAGTCGTCGTCGCTTTTTGAGAAGAAAAGACTTGGCACGCGAAGACAGTTGTCTCGAGGAGCATCGTCGAGATGGTAAGGTACATAGGAGCTAACTTTCCTTACTTCGTCTCCTTCTGTGTTTCTCTGTTTCTGTCTCTATTCCCTCTTCTTCGGTCTCAATCCCCTTTCTCGTCTCGTTGGGCCCAATCAACCCGTCCAGCACAAGCTAGGACGTAGAGTACCACGTTATTTCGCGGTCACGGTCTAAGGTTGGGGCCCAAGAAACCATGAAGGCCTCGCTCTTGGTCATCTTGCTCGCCGCACTGGCGGAGGGAGCTGTGATGGGAGCATGGAACTCATCAACAGAAGCGTCCCCGGAATCGCAAGTGTCCGAGTCAGTTAATAACCAGTTCACCCTGACGCAAATCAAGAACGAGGGATTTACAGGACGAGATGGCCCAATGGCCTTTATGCGTGCCCATATGAAGTATGCACAGAAGCTGCCTGAATCGGTACTGGAAGCCTTCAATTCCAGTTCTGAATTACTTATGAAGTACGCTGCTTTGAGCCAGATGGGTTCTGTGGCAGCGAATCCGACGCAAGGTGCCGATTCTGAGTACGCAGTCGTAGTTCAAATTGGCTCGCCACCTCAAACTATTCCAATGAATCTAGATACTGGCTCCGCTGATTTGTAAGTGACTTCTATTGTCACAGAGGGGTGGTTCTCTGGATGATGACGAGGAAACTTTCATGGAAACTGACTTTCAGAAGTTGGGTGTTGTCAACAGACACTGATCAGAAGATGCTAAAAGGCCAGGCACTATACCGTCCTGCAAGCTCATCATCATCCAGGCGCCTTGTCGGAGAGAAGTGGAGTATCAAGTACGGCGACGGCTCTACTGCATCTGGAATATTGTACCTGGACACAGTACAAATAGGAGGCACGCATGTCAAAAAGATGGGGATCGAGTCGCCGTACACCGTATCGAATGACATTGCCAACGACAAATTTGTATCTGGAATCCTCGGCCTGGCCAAAAGTGCCGCCAACACGGTCCGCCCAGTCCCGCAGGATACATACTTTGAGCACCTTCAGAGCCAGCTTGCGCGGCGCGTCTTTACTGCAAATCTCCGCTCGCATGCTCCTGGGAACTACAACTTTGGGTATATCAACCGGGCGGAGTACACGGGGAATATACAGTACACGCCTGCTGACAAGAACCACCCGCTCTGGAAGATCTCGGCATCGGGGTATCGGATTGGCAGCAAGCAGTCTCAACTCAAGATTGATGCTATCGTCGACACTGGGACGTCGTTGACTCTTCTGCCGCAGAGAGTGGTGGATCATTTGTATTCGCAGATTCAGGGCTCTTTCCGCCATCCCAAGTTGGGGATGATGGTGTTTCCTTGCAAGTCCAAATTGCCAGACTTTTTTATTAGTATTGGCGCGTACAATGGGAGGCTTCCGGGGGCGTATATCAACTACGCGCCGATTGATCACGATAATTGCTATGGGGGCATCCAGACGTCTGCGGGTTTGCCTTTCTCGGTACTGGGAGATGTCTTCATCAAGGCGCAGTTTGTGGTGTTTGACTATGGACAGCAGGCTGTTGGATTTGCCAATAAAAAGCTGTAAGTAAACCAGGCGAGTAGGCAGGCAGGCAGCCAACGGGCCATTGTGTTTTTTTTTTCTCAAGTCGACGTAGACGAAGATGACTCATTGTTGCCGATTACATGTCAATACCTAATGAAAGCCGTCTTTTTCTTCGTTTCCGGTGCTTGCTTGTGTAAAGTTGAGACGGCATGCTCTCCGCAAAAATGTCGGTGGCATTGTTCACATTGCCCAAGAAGCGTCCACAAAGCGGGACGGCGACATGCCTGAACTGCGCAAGACCACTTCATCATGGACTAGATTGTTGACTGTTGGCTATGTCAGGGTGGGCTGAGCGATTCCCAAATGCTACCTTTGAGTATGGGAAAATATGTAGCTTAGTAGCAGGTGATATTTTCGCGATGTCATCTTTGCCGTTAGGGGGGTCTGCCCCAATTGTTTGTAAGTTTATGTCTAATCGCCTGCTGCACCATTGCCCAATTTAGATACATACATATACACACAGGCCAGCCAGTGTCTTCTCGTGTGCGATATACGTAGCTTACAATTACTCCTTAAGACTGCAAAACAGACGCGTCTCAGGCTCAAATCCATCCCACACATGACCGCAAACACCGCATGCTTCGAAGTAGGCGGCCTTTATCGAATTTTGCGGATAACGCCCTGGGCACCGAACAGACGCCAAGGGCTGTTTCTCCGCGATCCGGACGGTCGTGGTCGAGGCCGTCATAAATGACATAACCAGCCGCGGCGCCCGGGCCCAGGCAGAGATTTTCGAGGCCCTCGATAAGGCCACTTATGTACATATTTGCCGCGTTCAGTGGCGAGCGAGTTGGTGGCCCAGCCTAGGTAGAGGGAACAGTTCGTCCTTAGCATTTCTTAGGGGCACCGTGGACTGGTGGACTACGGAGGAGGAGGAGGAGGATTGGATCTCTACGGCGTCGGGATCTGAGGAGGAAGATAATTCATGAGGTACAGTGAGTACGTATTTAGATTGTATGGTGCCCCCAGATGACTCATAAGGGGTTGTAAGTTCTTGGTTGGAGCCTCGCGTTCGAAAACGCAAGGCCAATTGATCATTGAGCATGCATAAATCTCAAAGCTTGACGTTGCACCAGACGCCGACGGAGGTATTGTGATTTGCAGGACTTCAACTGGCGTAAGTTGTCTAGATGTATGACCCAAAGAACTGATAAAATGTAGTGATGCGAAAGGTTAGGCAAAGCAGTTGTCCAATGAACGAGCCGGCTTTACCATAAGATGAAAAGATCGATAAGGCGATAATAAGGACCGATAACGTGTTCGAGAGCGCAAGGTCAATCAGACATGCTCCCCCAAGATTGAAGTCACGTCAGACGCCAACGGACGACATTTCTGGGTACTGGGCAGGGGGATTGTGCTTTGCAGGGACTTACACCGCGTAAAGTGGAAAAGAGGATGCGCGCTTGAGGATCGAGAATTCAGAGATTAATGCGCGCTTGAGGATCGAGAACTTCAAAAATTGAAGTCGCGCCACAAATAGGAGGTACGCAAAACTCCCACCCGGCAATTAGATCCCTTCCTCACTCTGGAGGAAGGAAGACAAGAACCAAGCACAATACGGAGTACAGACTCGTTTGCGTTATCCTTCGTTACTGCATGCATTGTTGACAAGGGCAGTATTCTGGGCTTGAACTGAAATGTCTGAGACACGATGAATGGCTATGGCTCTACAACGAACTCTGAGGGTGTGTGATAATCCACAGAGATCGAGGAGAGAGCCAGCGATATGTACATATATACATAATGTCCTCCTGTCTGTGATCTGTCCCGGCAGAGCCTGCATATCCCGAATACATGATGAACCCCGAGGACCGAGATGGGAATCTCGGTCAGCTGCATGATATCCCTGATGGCTCCAGTGCACTGGCGTCGACCTGTGAACTGGCGAGCCCCAATGGAGTGGTTGTCGTTCCTTCGACACCTAATCCATTGGCGGGCGCCTGAACCAGTGGCTCCAGTGCACTAGTGCTCCGAGTGGTGGTGACGCGAAGGAGCGTGTAATCTGCACTGGCGCCTACCTGTGAACTAGCGCGTGTAACATGCATGCCCTTATTATTTGCCTTTCCCCTGACGAGCCGACAATAAGAGTTCCGCAACATTCCCATTGTGATCATCAACCGTTCGATCTTGTTGACACGAAACTCTTTTCGCTTCAATCGCAGTTCTCAACCTTCATTATTACGAACTTCAGTCGCCTTTTCGGTTTCTACCATCCGCAATGTCTCCCCCATCCGGGCCATCCCGGATCATGGAGAGGTTCCTATACTCGTCAGAAGAGGCTTCCTCGTCTCAGTCCTCGTCTCAGTCCTCGTTGTCCCGTCGTGCTTCGAAGTCGGTTTTGACGTTATTGATTCTGTCCAGCAGCGCATCCATAACGCTAAGCCAATTGCTGAGGAAGGTTCCGTGTCGCCACACTGGCCGTCGAACGACACGGAACCTTCCTCAGCAATTGGCTTAGCGTTATGGATGCGCTGCTGGACAGAATCAATAACGTTAAACCCGACTTCGAGGCACGACGGGACAAAGATCGGGCAAGTGTACCATTCCTCCCTATCATTAATCATAGGAAGCTAACACCAATGTCTCTGCGACAGAACGAGCTCACGTCTCTTCCCAAGGGGATCTTGCTCGACTCTAAAGTGCAGCTTCTGCGCAACCAAGGCAGAGAGCTTGTCCGACTTCATCTCTTCCTGAAGTCTCTTCCTGAAGGATCTTAGCAAGGCGCTTTTCATCCTCGCTTGGTGTGGAGAGGCCTTCATGGTACAGCTCTCCCAGGTTGTACAGCAATAGGGGCGACTGGAAAGCCGCGCCTTTGGCCGTGACAATGGCTACATAGCTCCAAATCTATAATGCCCGTGATGTTATAGTCAGGATCGACTAGGAAATTAACATCTCTAGAGTCAACATGCCGCAAGAAGAAAGGACCCTGCTCGCTTCGGGGGAGGCGGTCAAGGAGACTCTTGTATACAAGGTATTGATCGAGGGGTGCAGATGATGCAATCTCACCCGTCTTGATGAGATCGATTTTCTGCTGGATTAAGGCCTTGTAGTAATCGTCCGTATTATCGAATGGACCAAACGGCACTGTACGCCCACTCGAGTCGTAATCGAAAAATGCTGGACCGACTTCTGACTGGCCTGCCGACGACGATGATGGTTGCAGGCGCCCAATTGCTCCGAGAGGATGCTTCTCCAGATGGGTATATATGTCGGCTAATTGACGCATGAACTTTTCCTTCTGTCGTTGGTCCGCTTCGTGCCAAGCCAACGGCTTCCCCGCAAGCCTTTCAACTAGAATGTATCCAGCGCCAACAGCGTTGGATGGATCCTCGTCATCGGCATCTCCGTAGTCGTAAACACGTGGGACTGGGATAGCGGCTTCGGCCAGAAAGCGATATGTATGTGGCGAATTCGCTGCGACGGTCAAAGTTTCTCTCCTCTACCGGAGGTGCGTTGTGGTTCGGCAGCCGGAATCGTGCCAGCCAGGCTTTTCCATCTTCAAACACGATTGAGCCATGGTAGTTGCGTCCCCCAACGACGTCCATGTTCAAGTATGCCTGATTGGCTGATGGAAGACTGACAGTACACTTCATTCCGTGACGTAAAGTCTCGGCACGCTCGCGGAGGGCATCGCCGTCGATGCTGTCAATCAGAGATCATCTTCTCGCCTGCTGTCCGTCTGGATGCGTTGAGCTTCCGGAGCCTAGACTCGTCACCAGACACGTAGATTGTGTGGATTTCCTATCACAAGGAGGGGCCATGTCAGCTTTATCTCGGCCTCGCTCAATCAATCATTCATGGTCTCTATACGAACCTCTGCTGTCAGACATGTCATTTTTTAGCACAGTTGCTTCACGTCCCTTTATATAGTTGCTGGTGACAATCAACCTTCTGCTGCTCGATTTTGGTCACAATACTGGCCCTGAGTCCAACCATTATGTGTGATTTTGGAATACCCGAATGCGACATCAAAACGACAGAATCACAACACAGGCCAGTCAAACAGCAAGGCAAACGGCTTGATGTCTTCCATTGAAAGATAAGTGCGAATGATGTCATGGGTTGAATGTCCCGCCTCCTGTGTTGCGCGAATATTGGCAGGGCTCAGAGGGTGATTGGCCCAGACTTGGACAGCGACGGCAAGTTCATCGCATCAAGAACGAACCGTAATATTCTTATCACGAACTTGCTCTAACCCCGCTTCCCTCTTTCTTGTCTGGTGCTCTCGAGCAGGTATGTACCTACCTTTCGAGGCTACCCTACTGCCAATTTCACCGATGCGCCGCGTCCTTTGTGTATTTTACACCACTACGTCCCAGTTTTGGGTTTCTGAGGCGAGAGTGTCAATCATCAATGATAATAAACAGGGAAGTTGAACAACCGATTACGGGCCCCTTTTAGCCTGGCAACTTCAAGAATCATTGGTGGGACAAAGGAGTCACGGTGAATGGGCTGATGACTGATGACGGAAGGAGGGCTGAAGATGCGCATAGTAATGCGGCTGAAGCACGCAGCTGAAAATCAATGTGCTTCCAACCAACCGGTGCGGCAGTCATCAATGACTCAAGGTCTGTTACATATTCGACACGGGAACATTGCGTCAAAGGTACGAAGAGGGCAAAGCGGCGGAAGTGTCGGCACCCAGCTATGTACATATCATGAGGACAGACAGCAACACGTGCGGGGGAAGGCACTGACTGGGCAGTCAGTGGGAGTCGTGCTTGCCTCCGGTACATAATCAACTGCGGGCTGGAAGGTGCGCCTTCGCGGTGAGTCACGACTCACAATGGCCGTTCGCCCCATGACGCAAGCGCAAGCTTCGGCAGAGTACAAGTGGATGTATGCGAACTTATAAGCCGCCTCAAGTAGCTTGTCAACGCCACGTTTCTACGCCGCGTGCTGTCGGCTCCAATTGCCTGATCGCCCCTCTTCGCCTTCTTGCCGCTTATCTTGTCCGTTCGCGGCTGCGTCCCTGTGCCGCTTCCGTTTGCTCCTCACCCGACTAATGTTTTTAAGCTTCCCTTCAGATAGGTATCTCCGACCTTTTATCATCACGTCCTGACCTACCTAATAAGATCGCGAGACCGTAATTATCCCTCAACTTCCCAACTGGCTCAGCTTCGAAACCCCCACCATCAAGTCTATCTCGTTTCATCGCCATTGCCTTCCATCATCCTTGTCATCTCATTAATACAACACAAAGTAATCATCATGGCTTGCGACATGCCCACCCCTTCTGAGGACCTTGCTGGACACCGTCCCCTCAAGTCGGCACAGAGGACACCACGTCACCACCGCGCCATGAAATCCCAGCATCGCTCACTCAGTCGCCTTGTCCGCGTCAACGCAAAACATCTCGTAGAAAGTAACCAAATAAACGTCTTTCCACTCTGTGCCGAAGACCACAGTCAGATGGATCGGGCCTGCCTGCGAAGCCATATCCAACGGGATCTGCGGGACCACTACAACAATGTCAGAAAACCCGCCTCCCATGATCAAACTCCTCGCAAGATCGACCGTCAAGATGAAGAAGGTCGAGAGCTCGCCTACAGCGATATCCCACTGCCGTCTGATCATTATCGACTGGGCCGTCGCCCTACGCTCGAGAGAGGAGACGCATTGCAGGATGCATCCACCACCAAGGGGCGAATCCACGTATGTCGACAGCCCGGATTTGGTAACGACGATCTGCAAGTTGGCAATCTCTATCAAATGGGACTGCTCTACGATGCCGAACAGGAACACGGTAGCGACAGTTTCACCCTGAACAGCATCAGACACGAAGAGCCTCTATACTCGATCCGCCCTGCGAAGCGGGATCGCAAGTTTGCCAAACTCAGCAAAGCGGGCGGGCGCTTCGATAGACGCTTACATCTTGAACTCTCCTTCTCAGATATCGGCGAAGACGAGCCTCTCGCTCGATACCTCCTGACTCTCACTAGCGCGGAAAACGCCGGCGATAGAAGCACCGAGACCAGGACTAGTGAGGCCGCCGCTCAACAACTGTCTCGCGAACTGGCCGGCTTGCAGCCCCCTTTGCGTGTTGTCTACGAGCTGGCCAGCTCTCCTCATTCCTTTAGCGTTGATGCTTCGCTGCCTCCCGACTTGGTCACGGATCTTTTGTCCGATTACGACTGTTTCTCTGATGGCGAGCTGGATGACACTCCTTCGCAGAGAGAAGTGCAGGAAGGCGCAGAAAACACACCCTCGGACACGTGGGTGATACTGGGAGATGGCTCGTAGCATGCTGGCAGCGTCCTCTTTGTCAGGCAAGCATGACGAATGATACACTGCTATGAGAGAGTGCAACAAGAGAGTCAGGTTTGCGTATGATAGAGTGTCTGTGATAAAGAAATAGAAGTTCGTGACTACAAGCTTGGCAAATTTGGTAAGGCAGTCGAGACTTACGCGGGTAAAGCAACACGGAACGACTCATGATTCACGAGTGGGAACATATCAGGTTTTTTTTGTTGGGGGTTCTTTTTGAGTATTAGCATACGCAGACAGTTCCGCCGCCAGGTGTGCTTATTCTGTATTCATCGTACGTAGTTATACAAGAAGCACATCGGTGGCTTGATGCTCTTGGCTCTGAATGAGTTTACATACGCATGGTCTGGCGCGCTGCATTTCTCCTTACGAAAGCTTTGTAATTACCTTTTTAGAGGAATATTTCTGAATAGACTTTTGCCTGAACGTCTGAATAGACTCGTACCTGACTGAGTGTGTATCTGGGTCTGTGGAGCAGAAGGACTCAAAAGTGGGCGATAGAATAGTATGCCAAAGCAGACGAAATGAAATGAAACGGGAGAGCGGACCCGCGAATGAGAAAATGAAGATGAGGAAAGGGGGAAAAAGTACTCGAGGAACAGGAGAGTGGGATGCGTGAAGACGTCTTGGAGATAGAGGCTCGTGATAACGACATGGCCATCTCCCTCCCTCAAGCTGGATCACAACTGCGCCGCATCGGACGGTGATCCGCATACAGACAAAACGCGACTTGGACATCGTTTTTATAAGGGAAAATATTCACAGCGCCCTCATAGATTCATATGCCTCTCTCAGATATATATTCAAACCCCCAAAGGGAACCTCCTCACATCTCTCTTCAACCAATCCTCTCTCTCGTCCCTCCCGTCCCTCCCGTCCATCATCCGAGCCTCACACCCAACATCCCAGGCACCACACTCCGCCTCACAACTCTTCTCCCCCTCCCCAGGAACGCGTCCCGTAAGAAAATACTCGGCCACAATATCCCTCGTACAGGAACTATATGCCGCCGCAATCGCACAATGCCCCAACGCCTCTTGCACCACGACCCCCGCCCCAGGATGCCTCTTCGCCATAGCCCTCGCCGCAGAAAGCGGCGTAACGGGATCAAACCGATTCGACAAGAAGAGCAGTGGCGCGGCGGTACCCAGCGCAGCAGCAGGGGGAGACGGTGTAGTGAACGGCCCTCGGAAGACCCAATTTGCGCGAAAAGGCCACCGCGCGCAGGAGAAGCGGATCTGGGACCAATAGGCGCCAAAGATGGAGGATGTATTTTTTTGGTGGTCAATGTAGGATTGCCACCAGGGGAGGGTCTTGGAGGTGAGGTCTTGGCCGTCGCCGCATACAATCGCGGTGAGGGCGTCGGAGCCGGTATCTGCGACGGCGGGGGCGGGGATCGGGGAGGTGGTGTCGTTTGTGAGGATGGGGCAGGCGTTTTGGAGGGGCCCGCCGAGGAGGGTCGATTCGAGGGTTGAAAATAGGAGGGAGAGGTCTTGGCCCTGCATGATGGTGTTGAGGAGCTCGGCGAGGGGTTTGAAGGAGGAGAGGGGCTTGTAGGCTGCGGTGCTGAGGAGGAGGCGGATGTCGGCGCCGGTGAGGACGATGGGGTTGCCGGAGGAGGAGAGGCCAGCGAGGGGGGAGGCGTCGAGGGAGGAGAGCCAGGTCCAGAAGCGGGTGGTGATGTCGGAGGCGGATTTGTCGGAGGGGCGGGCGAGGGCGCAGGTTGGTGGGCCGGCTTTAAAGCAGCCTGTGAAGAAGTTGGTGATGACGGCGTCGGCGTCGACGGTGTTGGTAAGCCAGCCCTGATAGAATATTAATATTGACCAAGTTCCCTGTGAGTATGGCTCTGGCGGTTCTTGTCTAAGAAACAAGAGGGGGGATAGGAAAGGGATATCATGAGAAGATATCATGAGAACGTACGCCACCGTTGCTGTAGTCGTCAGCATTGCAAACCCCATCGAGGACCACTCGACCAACCCGCTCTGGGAACAAAGACGCGACATAGTTGCCAAGAACAGTCCCATAAGAGAATCCGAGATACTGCAACTTCACCACATTGCCCTCACTGCGCCCTCGCTTCTTCAGTTCCAGCCTCTCATCGCCATCATCCCTACTGCTCTGTTTCTTGCTCAGCTCATCCATCTTGTCCACCATCTCAATCATGTCCCGCGCCACCGACGGCGTCCCCATATAAGAGAAAATCTCCTCTCCGGTCTCTTGATGCCGGTCCTCCACGGCGGCGCATCTCTTAGCGAATCCATCCATCATAGCCAGACCATAGGCCAGCTTGCCCGCATCGCGAGACAGGCTCCCCAGACCTCGTGCCTCGAGGATCATGGCATCGCGCGCGAGGGCCGTATCTGGGAAGCAGTTTGCGCGGGGACGGCTGCGTCCCACGCCACGAGGATCAAACGAGACGATTTCGTGGTGTTTCTTGCCCGGAGTGTCAATGTACTCTTGCAAGGATAGGCCCGAGCCCAGAACGAGGTCCACTCCGGAGCCGCCCGGGCCGCCCGGGTTGGTGATGACTGGACCCCCAAATGTGGCATCCGTGTCGGAAACCCGGGCGGGCAATTTGATGATGGCGATTGATACTGTTCGAGGATCCGAGGTGTTTTTCCAGTCCAGCGGGAGAGCGAGCAGAGCGCATTTGTGAGATGTGTAGCAATCGCGGTACTCGAGGTCCTTGGTTGGATGGAGTGAGTCCCAGTCGAAGTAGGGAAAGGTGTAGTTTGCGGCCGACGCCGAGGCGGACAAGCCAACGACAAGATGATGCTGCAGGCGCATTTTTCCTTGCGGCAGAAACTTGCTTGGAATTGTATCGCTTGACTTGCGAGCCGTTGTAGTTTCCGGCGTCACGACGATGGTTTCGTTAAGATGCGAGGACGCAATTGATGGATGCCTAGCTGACGCCGACCCCGCACATCAGCCATACAATGGGCTTCGCATCAGCAAGTCTGCACAGCTGAAAAATGAGGCTTGATTGGAATGTGACACAGCGTCGCACGAGCGCGATGCTCCATCAATCGCAGCAGGTAACATGCACAAGGTAGTTATGTGCCGCCTATGCCCAACTTACTGTGCCCAAGCCATGTCGAAGAGAAAAGTTGCTGCACTTCACGAAACAGCATGATGATACCCGGAAAGAATGACCAAAGCAAGCTGGTGTGTGAGCATCCGCCGCTCCCACATGTGATAGCCGCGCAACCCGATGCCTGCCCCAATGGTACATTTCCATAGGACGTAAACAGCCTTCATCCAGCAATCTAATCCAACTAATCCAGCGTGTCTTTACTTGCACCGTCCGCAATGGCAGATCCCTGCGCTGGTGTTCTGTCTACGCTCGCTGCGGCAGATTCGTCATCGGTGATTGGCACCACGGTCCATTTCCTCGCGGGCCCTTGTATGCCAGCCCATAGGTCGGTTGGGAGATACTCGCCAACGTCTTGCCGAAAAGTCTCCCTAGACGCCCGGTCCGCTTCGAGAATCTTGTCCACCGACTCCTGGGCTTTTCGCCAAATGCTTTGGACGCGCTCATCGACCGCTCGCCGCCTCTCCACTTCGAGCACGAGACTGCCGTGTGCACTCGCATACCCCTCATAGAACTTTCTCATCTCTCGCATTTCTTCTAATTTCCCGAATACTGTCTCTTTTTCTAGCTCCCAGCGCTGCTTGAAGTCTTCTTCCGCAGCCAAATAGTCGCCGAGCCGGTCGCCAATCTCCCCCAGCATCGTGAAGGATTCGAGAATGCTTGTGTATGATGCCTTTGTTCGGCTGAGGTGTTTCTGTACCACGGTGAATTCTAGCTCCATGTTCGCCAGGTGGTCCTGTATCTCGAAGACAACATCATCGACCTCCTCTGCATCTTGCACGACGACCTTGAGCATCTCTGCTTGATCATCTGCCGTCTTCGGCTCCAGATCCGACATGTGCGATTCTTGCTCTGCAATGACACCTGAGATGGAGACCTCCTCGCTGCCTTGAGACTGCGTGCCCTCGGCGACCCTGCGACGCGCTAAGGCGGCTGCACCTTCGGTGGTGCGAATAGCCGTCACACACATGTCGAAATGTGTAGTCAAAGACGCGAGAAGCGAAGCCATGGTGGCCGAATGGTCTTCCATTTGGAGCAGCAGCGAGGCAGTCGCTGGTTGAGTGTCCTCATCCATAGCAGGCAACGGCGCTGCTGAAAGAGTCTTTCGGAGATTTCGAATATCCGTCTCGAAGCGTAGTAGATCACCGTCAAAAGAGACCTGAATTCCCTGGAGCCAGCGTTAACTGGTGTGGCCTACACACTAGAAGTCCTCGCCCATTCGATCAGAAGACTCACCTGTAAATCTTGTATGCTACGTTTCATGGCCTCGCGCATTTCGTGTACGCTAGTTTCGTCGACGAAGTCTAGTAGAGTCAAGCCTTTTCTGTCGCTGGGCTGCAGCGTGCTCTGCACTTGCGTGTCTCGAAGCATATCCATGGTACCAGTCAATTCCGTATCCACTTCGTCCATCGCTTTGACGAGCTTCTTAAAGTCGCGTTTGCCCCATTCGTAGGTGCATTGTAGACTTCCGCGGACGCGTGTGAGAATCGTGACCTGGTCGAGCATCGAGTTGCGCACGAAAGCTGTCTGGGCACCCAGCAGCAGCGCCTCTTGGTGAGACAGACGAGCCGAGGTGGCAAGTTCATTTGCACGCAGGACGTGGTTCATGGAAGACAGGGAGCGCTTGGCCACCAGCAAGTGGTTGACGAGTGTGTCAATGGGGATAGATGGAGGCTTTTGCTGATGGTCGTCCGAGCGCTTCAGCGAGCCGGATGAGGAGCACGCGGCAGAAGAGGCAGCCATGATAGCAAGCAATCGGGTTGAAGGCACTATGTTCGATTGGGAGTGTTGGGACGTGGTTGGAAATAGGTCGCAGTGTTGTGTTGTAGATATGTGTGGTTGGACTGAGGACGGTTCAGCAAAAGACATCCGTCGCGCAAAGATGATGCTACATGGTGATTAAGCTCGACTGCAGGACGTTGCGGGAGCAGATGATGAGCATTGCAGCCGAGTTGATGTATGCAGTAGGAAAGGCGACGCGAGGTGAGGGGAGTCCGGTGACCGGGATGGGGTGATGCATTTGTTGTGCAAGAGTTGAAACTTGAGCGACTTGAGCTTAGCCGCCTTCGGAGTCCGGACCCTTGGATCGAACGGCATGTGGCTGTGGCTGCATGTGGCGTAGACGCGATAAGAGGTCATCCATCTCCGCGCGACGATCAGTCGAGAGTCGAGGAGACTATTTGCATCATCCAGATTCCACGTTTCACCGTCACAATGCCGTTTTTCGGACTTCTTTCCACGTCGATGTACGCTAATTTATCAAAGAGAAGGATCATGAACGGCTATATAGTATATACTCAACACGTCGGCTCAAAGGTCCGAAGAAGGTCGTGTCCCTCAGCGAAATAACTACAGATCATGCACGAACTATGCACCGCGTGAAATACATACCGGATTAAAGCTGACAATATGACACTCGACTTGCTGAATCAAGACATCCAACGAATGGCGTCTCGCATCTCTAATGTTCATCGTGCAAAGGCGCAGGTCAGCTCTTTCTACTCCGGCAGTGATGCGAGATTACACCTTCCTCGAGTGTTAACAACGCCAAAGGGCTTTCTTTCCATCAGCATCCTTCCAATCCATTGCCTTGGAGTACTAACAACGCTCACTTCCAGCCTCTTGCTTCTTCTGATGGTGACCGGATCTTTGGCGTTCACTCCCGCATCCCAACGCCCGCCCATCATTACTGCTCAGTGCTGCACGCATGCATCCTCCGACAACGCTCTCTACTGTATTGCCTCTGCCCTCTCTACCCTGTCCATCATTTTTACACCCTTTACCATAGCAGTCGCTATTCCTGCCGCTCATCTGCGATTCTTGCCTTCGTCCCATCACCTATTCTCCGACCCCACGCAACGATGCCATTCGGAATAACCTAGGGGATCAACCCTTTGCTCAAGTCTACACGTCGGAGGCTACGGAATACTGGCCAGCAGGGACAACAGAAACGCTCAAGTGGTCTTCGTTTGCGTCTTTTCAGGAAACATGATAGTTCCGAAGATGACCAGGAGCTTTCGATTGATGAGATACGTACTTTGGGTGTGGCCGGATCTGGTGTCTGCTCCCTTGATGCTTCAAATCCTCCACCTTTCAGGCGAGCAGCAACCCAATACTGTGCACGACCTCTCAACAGCGAGCAGGCCAAGCGGCGTCGTGTGCGGCGCAACTCCCCAGCTTCTATGACTCTTCATAAACGCCCTCGATTGGAATCGATAGACGAGTCATCAGAGGCCCCTGCCGGCGCAATAGCCGAAGCTCGCAATCCACCGCCTGTGCCACTCGTATGCCCTTTTTGTGGGGAAGTATTTTCCGAGAAGATGGATTTATCTCATCATCTTGTCGAATATCATGCCGATGAACGCTCTGGTCTACCGAGCGTTGCACGGGTCGAGCATGGTCAACCCGGAAACGACGAGGAACGGCCTGGCTTGGCCCCCGGGAAGTTGCCATGCGACTTCTTTGTTCCTCCTACGCTTGGCGATCCGACGCAGAATGATGCCTTTATTGGGGAATGGAAAGCGGCTGCTTTTCCGCCAATGGACGATGTGTCCGACGAACCGTCCGTGTTCACCGCAAAGCTGGGTGATCACCATGGGCCCCGACTAGCTCCATCGATATCTATCTTTAATGTCCAAATTCCTCCGTGTCCTGAGTTCGTTGGGAGAGAGCTTGAGGCCATGTGCATGCAGCAACAAGAGAATGAGACGGGAGGGCAAGATGGCGATGATGGCAATAATGAGAATGCTGACAGTGTCGATGTCGAACATGTTGAATACGGTCAGCAAGGGGGTCATCAAAGCAGCGGCTTTGCTGACAATAGAGGATCTGAAGAGATACTGGCGTTGCCAAGAGTATTCCCTACGACCCCGACGCTCACTTCAACAATTTCCTCTCGACCTTTGTCAAGCCGACGATTCCCGTCCATTGAATCAGTCATGTACAGTCATTCAGACATACAATCCCCTTTCTCATTCACGTCTAGTGCCTCATCCACATCCATCCTAGCCAACGCGAATTCGGGGACTCGTGCGAGGTCTGTGAGGCCCGCTGTAGTGAGGCAGCCGCTAATAGATGACGATGAGTCGGACCTCAGTTCGCTAGATGATGACGAATCGGACCTCAGTTGGCTAGATGACGTTGAGTCGGACCTCAGTTGCCGGGATGGCGACACGCGCTCTTACGAAATAAGTCCCGTCCTGTCCTAGCGCCCATGGACTCGACCTTGGAGAAGAGAGCCCGTCTTAGAGTCAGGCGTATGGCTGTGTGCTACTTGTGAGGATATACAAATATCTCTCTCAGGCGATATAAGAATGCGGTATGGGGCTATTAAATTACGGTCGCCCATGGAGAGAGTGGAAGGCAAAGGTATCTTGCAGAGGCGATGTGCCCTCTGTAGCAGAGGAGCTGCATTTTGCAAATTGTTCAAATCTTGCGAAAAAAGCGAGAGCCAGGACCAGAGCTTGGAAGTACCTTTGGAGCGTGAAGATGTCAGCATGGAGTGACGCAGTAAGCGTCGATGTACATCGTAGCCTGTAGCATTTTATACCAGCGTGATTTCGTCCTTTATGCTTGACTCGTTGACACGGCGTGCGTGTTGCGGTATTCACGCATACAACGATGTGCATGCTACACATGTGCACGAAAATTTTCAAGTCTTATATTTTGTTTCGTTTTGTGACGACAATAGGTTCCGCTGCATCTGGCTCACCCAACGGCGATGCAAGCCCTTCACAGTCCTCGGCCCTCTCCTCACCCTCACCCGCCATCAGTCCCGACCCACGATGTCGCCGGTCCATGCGCCGTCTCCAAGGCCGATACAAGAGCATGGAAAGAACTCCCACGAGGAGAAATAATCCACATATACTCCCTCCAATAATGTCAAAGTGGTCCCCTATGGCGGAGACGCCATCCCAGACGGGGCCCTGGGGGTCTGCGACATTTTGCACCAGCGAGAGCAGCTGGACGATGCCGATGAAGGCGGATACGAGGACTGTGATGGCGCTGAGAATGATTTGGTAGTAGAGGAGGGCGATGGGGTCGCGGGAGAAGGCTTGGGAAGTGTAGAGGGCGAGCATGGAGGCGCCGTCGAGGGTGTCGAGGAGGCACATTGCTGCTGGGGGGGGTATTAATATTGGCTCAAGAAAGAAAAAAACGTAATTGAGAGGTTTGCTCGTGTAGGAGGAAAGAGATGCGATTGTTGTACATACTATATTGTAGGGGGCAGGAGAGACGGAGGTGCAGAACGGTATAGATGAAAGAGGACCGTGTGAAAGACAATAGATGAAAGAGGGCCGTGTAAAAGAATGTAGATAGGAGAGGACTGTGTATCATACGGGATTGGTGAAAACAGAAGCAGTTTCCTCAACTTACACGTAAACAGAACGGGGAAAATCAGAATCAACCATAGACTCGTCCCCTGGAGAGCCTGCAGACTCGAAATTCCTAGAATGGCAATCTCGGAGGATGTATCGAAGCCGAGCCCAAAGACCACGCCGAGGGGATACATTTTCCAAGGCCGATCGACGGACTTGAAGAGAAAGTGCAAGAGGCGCATCATGATGCCACCGCCGGTGGTACCAGCCGGAGGGGAAGAATCCTGTTGAAGACTGCACTGGTCGGTCGGGATTGTGGCGCGGCCATGATAATTAGACTCCAGATGCGCTCGGGCTAGTTCAGATCGCAGGTTCTTGACGAGAGAGACGAGGATGTAGATATTTGCGAGGCAGAGAATCAGGAGCACAGCTGCGCTGATTGAGGTACCGATGATGTTGCCTACGCGAGTGAAGCCTATGATGTGAAGAGCAGTGGACGGATTCATCAGCCAGATAGATTTCCACACCTTGCGATGATGCTTTTCAAGAGCTAACATCGCAACAGACGATGCACCGTGAGAGATCAAATCAAGAGAAAACCAAACCAAAACATGTAGAGCCAGGAAAACGGTAAAAAAAAAAAACCAGTTTAGTTTATTCATGTTTTTTTTTCGTTGCCACGGTCGGTCATTCTATTCGCTGCAAAAGAAACGCACACACACACCGTCGAAGCGCTCCCGCAAAGCACCACTCGTAGCCGCCACGACCACACACGTCACAATCACAATCGTCGAATGGCCGAGGGAAAAGAAGGTTCCCACAGTGGAAGGCCGTTGACCGAGACTGACGAGCCGGCGCGTCATGAGGTCAATGGCGGAGATGTGGTCTGCATCGAGCGCATGGCGGAGGCCGAGGCTGTACGCGAGAGCAGCCGGGGAGACGAGCACCGGGTGGAAGCGGAGGATGATGGCGGCGACGACCCAGACGAGGAGATTGACGGAGAGGAGGAGCGCTACGATGGCGATGGATTGAGGGGGCAGAGTGGGACAACGGCGGGAGAAGAATCTGAGAAGGGGACGGAGGATGAGTCTCATGATGTAGACTTGTTGGGGGCGCGATGAGAGGCTGGAGCCAGGAAGAGTAGGTATGTAGTGAGGGGGAGAACAAAGGAAGCAAAACGAGATGGGCTTCCGCGGGCATTGGATGTGTCTGCGTTATCTTGTCGGTGGGTTATGTATCTGGAGTGTACGTATGGCTTGCAGGCTGGCGGGGCAGTTCTGCATGTGATTGTACCGTCAGGCCATGTTGCATCTTGATTGTAGCATCGCGGGAGAGGCGTCGGTTGGGAGAGAGGTTGACGAACGACAATGACAGGTTCTCGATGCCGCAATCGAGAAGATCTCACTGCTCAATGCTCAATGAGAAGTTGGACCCACCAAGATAACGTTTGGTCCAACAAAAGGCGCTGAAAAGGCGCCGGCGCCCCCCGAAAAGGGCTTAGAGAAAAGATCCCCCCTGCCAAAAAAAAAAAAAAGTCGAAGAAAACGAAGTTCTCTCTCCTCATCGAAGCATTGCGTACTTATCCCCGATTGCACAAATCACCAATTCGACTCCCATACGTTGCGCGACGACAAAAGCGAGCCAAAAAGTCGACAACAACTAAACCACAAGCATGACTCTCACAGCCCAAGACCAGCCCTCAACTCGAGGTAGCACCACCCCCTCTGACGAAGCAAGAACCACACAAGTCCAATCCCTCATGCACAGCCTGCGCACCAAATCGCCCATCTACGGCCTCATCCTCGCAGACATGACCCTCGACAGCGTCCTCCCCGGAACCGTGACCCTGCGTCTGCGTCTCACGCCCACACACCTCAACAGCAAAGGCGCGCTGCACGGTGCCGTCAGTGCCACGATTGTGGATTATGTGACCGGGCTGGCGATTTGCTCGCATGACTTGCGGGAGGCGACTGGCGCGTCGGTGGATATGCATCTCAGTTTCTTGGCCGCGGCGCAGGTGGACGATGTGGTGATTGTGCGGGCCACGGCGGAGAGGGTGGGTGGGAATCTAGCGTTTGTGACGATACGGATTAATAAGGTGGGAGGTGAAGAGGGGGAGGAGAAGCCGGTCGTGTTGGCGCAGCATACGAAGTTTGTGAGGGGGACGGGTCCGACGATGGGGAGGGGGTCGTGAGGCTCTTTTGGATGTTTATGTTCACTGCGTGGGAGCGGTACACGTTGGAGAGGGATGGGGCGGTGACGGCATGGAGGGCAAAGGAAGGGGAATTTGGATTGCAGAGGCAGTGTTTTGACATCAATTCAGAAACATCTGGGATGCGAGGTCGATACAATTGTCGAAAGCATAGGATGCGACTTGAGAGTTCTGAGCTGCGAATTGGCGATGGCGGCTGGCGGAGTTGAGCTTTGCGGGATCGCAGCAAGCAGACCAGATCACAGGGCAGTGATGGACTTGAAACTGGACTGTTCTGTATGGGCAGAGCTTTCGCGACAGCTGTGCGGGAGATGCGGCTTGTATGAGCAAATTGTGACGCTCACGGCATGGAGAAAGATAGACGACAAATGTCGTGGGCTCGAAAGGCGCCAACTTGATTGGTGGGTGGGGTTCATGACCAGGTTGCTTCTTCAAAGGCTACATCTCGATTCTCGAGAGTCGAGACGCTTACCCGCCGCCATCACCTCCATCAACATCATGTCAGAGTCAGACACAGCCGAGCAGCCGCCGCGCATTCACGTCCCGCCGGGCGAAGCCCACCGCCTGGTCGTCGACATTCTCTCAGCAAATGGAGTCCCCGCCGACAACGCCGACATTGTGGCCAAATGCCTCATCGCAGCTGATCTCCGCGGCGTCGACACGCACGGCATCCTCCGAATCCCCTCATACGTGGAACGCATCCGACAAGGGGTTCTTGATCCCGCTGCCCGACCGCAACTCACCCACGTCACACCCGTCGTCGCCCAGGTCGATGGCCGTAACGGCTTCGGCTTCCTGGCCGCACATCTCGCCATGGACGCGGCCATTAACGCAGCCCAGCTCTACGGCATCGGCATGGCCACCGTCAAACACTCCAACCACTTCGGCATGTCAGCCTGGGTAGTCCAACAGGCCCTAGATGCCAACATGATGAGTCTCGTCTTCACAAACTCCAGTCCCGCGCTGCCGCCCTACGGAGGCAAGACGAAGCTCCTGGGCGTATCCCCCATCGCGTGCGGCGCCCCCGCCCAGGGCACCATGCCTAATTTCATTCTCGACATGGCGCCCTCGGTGGCGGCCCGCGGCAAGATCTACAAGGCGAAGCGCCGGGGCGAGAAGATTCCGCTGGATTGGGCTCTCGATGCCGAGGGCTGTCCCACGGACGATCCGGAGGCGGCGCTCGGGGGCGTGATGCTCCCGATGGGAGGACCAAAGGGCTCCGCGCTGTCCATCATGATGGATGTCTTTTCGGGTGTCTTTTCCGGGTCTGCCTTTGCGGGCCACGTTACCGGCCCGTATGACCCGTCCAGGCCGGCCGACGTGGGGCACTTTGTCGTGGCGATGAAGCCGGACCTGTTTATGGATCTGGGGGCGTTTCGGTCCCGGATGGAGCATCTGTATGAGAGGGTGGTTGGGGCTGCAAAGGCTCCAGGGGTGGAGAGGATCTATTTCCCTGGCGAGATGGAGCAGCTTATTGAGGAGGAGCGGAGGAGGACGGGCATTCCCCTGGTGGAGGCTGAAATTGAGGCGCTGAATGCGGAAGCACGGCGGGTGTCTGTGACGATGCTTCAACTTGGGCCTGATGGGTCAGAACTCAGAGGGGGGGGGGGAAGGGGAAGTTTGAAGTCGCCGTAATGTAAGAGACTGACGTGGATCCATCAGCAGGGACTCAAGGAGGGTATTGTGGTGATATGATCAGGCAATTGTCGACAGCAACGTCAGTCAATCAACTTGTTGGAGAGTCGAAATCTTTTGGTCTTAAGGATTTAACATTACACATAGATATATACATAGAAGAGAAGATTATGTTGGCGTTGATTTGTCCAGAACTGGTGCGTAAGGCATGTTCGTTTGGCCCACCAGGTTTCCGGCATGGCCAACAAGATTTGCACCTGTGCTGTGTGATATCCTGGCGTGATAGATGATGCACCACTTCAAACTTGTATCATCACTGATGTGATCAGAAGACCTGAATCATGCAGTCCATCGAGGCTGCTCCTATCCGCGACTCCACGATCCCGCTCTCCTTTGATCTCGCCGCCTTTCGTCAATACTGTGCTCTCTTCGCCAAGCCGGGGACCCTTCCCCCAGGCTCCAGCATCTGCAGCCGCAGATTCGAAACAGAACCCCGGATGGATCTCTAAGCCTCGCCCCCACGCGCAGGACGACGTCGATGCGAGGTACATATGTGCTCCGTATGGAGTATTTTTCAGGAACATCAGAGGTATGTATGTAATTGTCCTGGTTTGGGCCCAACTACAGTCAATTGTACGGGGCTGGAATTGAGGATAGGTGTGCACGATGTATTTCGCTAGTTGCTCGTATGTTAACTTCGTAGTCGGTATGTGTCTCGTTGTTTTTGTCTTCTATCCAGTGATGCATTTATCAACTGATCTCTGCGCTTTGGGGACATCTTTGAAGATCGAGGGAGCAGAAATGCGCCGATATCGCAGGGCATATAGGGTGTTTTGGAAAACCAAGAAAAAGTGGCTGCACAAGTGCAGGCTACAGTCACGCCAGCGGAGTAGTTCCTCTTTTCTCTTGTGCATTGTCAGCCCGTGCTAAATTCTAATCGCCGGTGCGCGATATTTTCGCAGCGCGAAAGAAACTTGACTGAGCACCGAGATGTCACAGATCATGTTCTGAGTTGTCGCTTCTCTTCAGGGATACAAATCATCGTCGTCTATGTAGGTAGGTATGACTCTAACACGCTCGCTGCCCTAATGACAACCCCGCAGTCGATGTCGTAAATCTTCTTCGCATGGTACGGAGTACCGATCCGCAACGCTGAACTGATCAATGCTGTAGGTATCAACTTATCCAGACATTTTCTAGTTACGAAGTATGTATGTGAACACTGCCATACGAATATCAACACCGAGCCGCCCTCTGTAATCGTCATCTCGCTTCGCGCGCATACATGCAGCATGACGACCACACATTATTAATCCTCCGACAACTTACAAGTTACAAGCAATCCGCCGGGCGACCAGTGCCGAATAATCCACTCTCCACGCGAATCCCATGCGATTTCAGCAACCTCTACGAGCCGTCGACGTGAAACTGCGCTGCCTCCTCCTTCATTTGTTTGGGATATATGAGACGCGGCATCCCCTCCCTCTCCACCTCGTCCCGAAACGCATCACTTGGGCGGGAGAGGCTGCGTTTCGGGACGAGGAGCATGTGGGATGCTCTTCCGCAGAACGCAGAGCGACAATCAGATAGGTATCCTGCGTCGCCGGAATCTGCATCGTTGGATGTCATGATCTGTCTGAATCTGCATTTGCTGGGCATTTCTTGATGCAATGTCAGCTCTGACTCCCGAAAGCTGATGAGCGAATCCAATTCACATCCTGCAGCCCTACTATAAGCCCTGCCCTGCCAAACATCCCAGACGTCTCCCGACGACTGGTCGCGTGCAAATGGCACCATGTCGCTGTTTCCAATTTATGAAGACTCCTTTGCTTGTCTATTCTGGCTAATCATGTCGCGCACTTCAATTCGCCAGATGGCTAAATGCTCTTGAAACGAACGGCTCAGATCCACCACACAACTCGCCAATCTGCCTAATGGAGCTTGGACAGACGGAGCAAGCTAACCAACACCCCTTCTTCCCCTGAACCTCCATGATCCATCCGTTAACCATGGATGTGATTCTTAGCTCTTGAGGAGCTTGGCGATAATGTCCAAGGGTTCTTGGACCAACTTTCTTTAATTACAGACAGGAGTTGAGCGCATCCGAACTAAGGGGCTGGCAGGAGCAAAAGTGGAAAGTATATAGCCTTTGCAATTTTCTTCGCGATTTCGTTTCTGCTGGTGACAAAGTTCTGCTGCGAGCGCATTTTTTTCTTCATTCTTCACTTGTTTATTGTACCTCAATAACTTTGTCCTTTCATTCATTCATTCCTTGATACATTTTTTAAACTCTTTTATTCACTCTGCTGAGAAAACAAAAAAAATCACAAAACCATGAAGTTCCTCTCCCTGGCCTGGGTCGGCGCCGCCGCCGCCGGTCTCATCCATCACCATCATGGGCTCAGCAATCGATCTACGCTCCCCAGCAAGTTCTCATGGACGTCCACGCAGCCGCTCATCTACCCCAAGAGCGATGGCCGTAACCTCAAGGGCATCAAGGACCCCTCTGTCATCTTCTTCGACGGCAAGTACCACGTCTTTGCCAGCACGGCGCAAAAGGCCGGCTACAACCTCGTGTACCTGAGCTTCACGGACTGGGACCAGGCTCAGGAATCCACCTTCCACTACCTCGACCAGACCCCCATCGGCAAGGGCTATCGCGCTGCTCCCCAGATCTTCCGCATCGAGGAACAAGGCCTCTGGTACCTGGTGTACCAGGGCCACGGCGCATCCTACTCCACCAACAAAGACATCAACGACCCCTCCGGATGGTCCGCCCCCAAGACCTTCTACTCCAATGGCATCCCCTCCAAGCTCCAGGCTAACATGGGCCACGGCCAGTGGGTGGACATGTGGGTGATTTGCGACTCTACCAACTGCCACATGTTCTCCTCCGACGACAACGGCCACCTGTGGCGCGCGGAGACCAAGCTTGCCGATTTCCCCAGCGGCTTCAGCCAGCCCGTGATCGCCCTGCAGGAGAGCAACATCTGGAAACTATACGAGGCCAGCAACGTGTACAACGTCGGCGGAGAATACCTCTTGATTGTCGAGGCCGCTGGCAACGACGGCAACCGATACTTCCGCTCATGGTCCTCCAAGACTCTGGATGGACAGTGGTCCAGCTTGGCCAACACGGAACAGAACCCCTTTATCCGCTCCAACAACGTCAAGTTCGAGAGCGGTAAGGCCTGGACTGAGAACTTCAGCCACGGCGAGGTTGTCCGCACGAATGTCGACCAGACTATGACGATTGACCCTTGCAAGATGCAGTACTTGTACCAGGGCCGTGATCCCAAGTCCTCGGGTGGCTATGACGACTTGCCCTGGAAGCTGGCTTTGCTCACCCAGAACTCTTGCTAAATTATGTTTTTGATTTGGTAGGAGGAGAGGGGGATGTCGACTTTGTCGTTGTTGTATTTTTTCCTTTTGTTTTGACTATATAAAGAAAAGTTCAATCGGCCCTGGTGGTCATTGCTTTTTACTATTTGCGATATTCCGCAGATGATTTTTATATACATGTACATACTGTATACATATATAAACCATTTGCTATCAAGGCTTGGTCCCTTTAAATGTACATACACGGCTTTGCCTGCCTTGCCTCTTTGGTCCCAATGCGTCTGTTCTACTTCTTGTGGTCTTACATGATCATCGTGCGTTCGCTGTCTTTTACGGGGTAGTGTTCGTGGCTATCTTACACCCGTGACCCATACACTATAGAAATATATTTGGCACTGAACAAGAATCGCCGGCCCGACTCTTGGGATGTCACGAAGTTTGTGATGTGTGCCTTACGAAGTTGCGACGACTTCAATCGCGTTGTCAAGACTCAATAGACACGATGTATTTACTAATGCGCAGTGCCTCATCCAATTCTGCCTCGCGCTTCTGCATGATCAGCCAATCCGAGCACGGCAATCTTACTGTATGTACATACCTGCTTCTGGAAAGGAAGACCCTGGAAAGGGAAATTTTCTGGAAAAGAGAGCAAGTTGGTCGGTCTTTGACTCGGTTCAAACTTCAAACCAAACAACTTAGCTTCGGCGTCACGGGCCGAGGCCAACAACGCACCGCCCCCCCGCTACGGACTTGCATCATCCGCTGGCGTGGAGGACCTTGGCACTTTGGAAGCAATAATAAAGGGTGGACTTTGAGGGCCGTGAGAGAGACTTATCAATGAATGTAATACGGGCGCATAGGTTTGAGAGCATCGGTAAGCGTCGCTTCCTCGGCGACTCTCAGTCTCGACTCTCAACTCTCCACAACTTTTGAGTCCATAGATCAAATGCTGCGAGTCTGCGACACAAGTCGGACTGCAACACAGACATGGAATGGAAGGTCAGCTCTCAGCGTGACGCCTCATGTCTATTCGCAGAATTACTTCCAACACACGGAGTATCTACCTAGGTAGTAGGCACAGCCGCACAGCACATTTGGAACGGGCGCATTGTCTAACGTGAAACGATGAGGACGCGGCGCTACCGAGGAGGAGGATGCCAGATGGCACGGCGGACGGACCTCCGAGATGCAAGTTTCAGAACGCAGGCGCAGGAGGTTACCTAATAAGTATGATGTACATACATACCTAGGTATACAGTATACTACATAGGAGCAGCAGCAGATTCAGATGCGGCTGATGCAAATGCGATGCGATGGATTGGATCCCGCGCGTTGATGGATGCGACACCGCCGACATGCACCGTTCAAATTTCATATGTGTTGCATCGCTTGCGTTCACAATACCTACCCTCCCTTTTTGATCTACACATGTATCTGGAAGTTTGAATGCTGACTGCCCGTCCCAGAAGATATTTGTCCAGCACCAGCTACATTTTCTATTCCTCTCGAGACAAAAAAAACTGCAAAAATCAATGACACGTCGTTTTTTCAAGACCCCCTTTCGCAACTGGATTGGGTGCCTTCGCGGCCGACTCGTTGGGAAAAATCTTGAAATCTGCAAAAAGGTCCCGCATACCAAGACTGGGGTTCGAACCCAGGAATCTTTCGATAGTGGAGATGAGCGCCATAATTAACTTAAATCCACCGCCATAACCTCTCGGCCATCTTGGTGTACGTGGATTTTTCCCGTTAAACTATTATATATACCTATTTGCGTCATTTGAGCGCCCCCTTCGCACCAACATCATCTCAGGATCATCAGCGCCCGGTTCTCTGGCGAATGCGTCCATCAAGAAGTCAATGTAGAATAGTTGGTTGATGCTGGAAGATAGCATCGTTCTTCTTGTATGTCCACGGCGCAAAGTTTACCTAATATAACCTACCTGACGTGAAATCTTCATGAGCCCAGTTGCGCCGCGCCTTATCAACGCCGTCTCATTTCCGAAGTACGGAGTAGTACCCTGTACTCCGTACGCAGTATGCAGTTTCTCTTGAAAGAAAGTCGAGGACTTGCCTTACATGGGCTATCATATGAACCTCTCTGTCGCTGGACTTGAAAACATCTGCAGTTCCGTCTCGCGAATGGGACTTGTGAGCTGTTGGTGCTCCCCGTGCAATTCGGCATGATGCACTTGGCGGCTCTGCAAGGGCTAAGTTCGAGAACGTTTTTTGTGCAGCTAGAGTCATGCGGCCGTATGTACTAAAAAGAAACATGTCTCGCTAGGCGCTGCACTGTAAACCGTTTTGGCAGCATGCATAGATAATCATCACTTTTGCAGATGATGTCAGAATAGCACACGTATGCCGGCCAATGGCTATGGAGCTGGGCTTCGGCTTATGATGGGTCATGGATCTTTTTGGCTTCAGAGGCAAAACGTCTTCGAGCCGTCGATCCGATCGCGATCCGATCGCACAATGCAGTGGAACAAACTCTAGCATACGTCCGTCCTTGAGCGTTTCTTGCGCCGGGAACTCCAAGTCGACGTCGACACGGTATGGTTCCCCAGTACTCCCTAAATATCTACAATACAGTATTCTCTTTCAACGACGCAGAACATACTTATTACTAGTCGCCTGTCTATATTGCACTCACGAAACACTTCTATGAACTCAAAAATCTCTTGCGTGAGCTATTACAGCTTGTCCACTCACACATGGAGGGAAGAGTCCTCATCTGGAATCAGGACCACTGAGCCGTCTTGGAAGCCCTGAGTCTGCTGACGACAGCAGACGCCAACCCCTGATTAAGTCACACCACGGATCGGTGGTAGTTGTTGCATTGCTCCTTATTCCCGAGACGGCGATGGCGATGCCCCAGCGAAGTGAGTGGTATGCATTCAGGAACAAGAAACCTTAAGAGCAAGGTATTCACCGTGTTCAGTATGATGTCTTAGCCAGCAGAGATCGCGCATGGCGGGCGCCGGGGATTGGGTATCGACTTTCAGGCCAATAGCCGTCGTCGATCTTTGAGCTTGTACATCAAATGAGCAACCGCTTTTGCCTGCACAAGATAACCTTGATGCGAATGCCTTGCGGATCGCGCTGCAGGGCTTGGGTATGTCACAGCGTTTCAGCCCATCGCAACCCATCGTCCATGGTGCAACAACATCGGCATATGCTCTCTAGGTAGTATACCGCAATCTAGAGCTTGGCTCCGGCGGATTCAAGACGATGATCGGCCACCGTTATGGTCCGTTGCAGGCCATTCCAAGACGCTTAGAGATTGCCTACCAAAACGTCAGATGTAGATCTTCACGCAAGACATCTTTCATCACCTTTGAAACATCCCTCTACTCCGGTATATTGATCATAATCGTGAAACTCGCAGCAAAGGAGGGATGGGAGGGCTCCTTATGTCTTCTTTCTTTCAACTTGCACTGTAAGCTCTTTGACCGTACCTTATCACCATCACCAGCTCAACCGTCGTCAACGTCTAGGGGCGCAAGTATTTGCTCATCATCCTCCACAAAAGCTTGGCCCTCCGAAAGCGACACAGAGCGATGTATGGCGTCTAGGGCTGCGAAATATTGAAGTCTCTCGTAGTTGAACGCCATTCACGCAAGCAACACCATACCGTCCCCCGATTTGAGCTCGATAAATTGATAAGACGGAGAGCCATCTGTATTTTCAGATTGCCTTTGCAACTCTTCTTCATGCTTCACGGCGTCTTTAAAGGAGTAGCTGGTTCGCTGCAACAGGGGTGCAATGAAGCCTCCCCCTTTTTTCACCTCATCGTGCGTCGCTATCCAGAACTTAGCTTTACACATATTGGCAGCTTTTATACCGTTCAGTGCGCCGAGATTGAGCTGCTTGGTCATCCATATGCGAACGTCATCAAGGCCGTGCAGAAGGGCCAATGTGCCGAGGCCCGACGTTTCAATGCTAGCTAGAGCTTTACTCTCAATGCCGTGGGGAGAATAAAGGATAGCTTCGCCTTCGTCGCCTTGGCCGAGGTTGAACGCGATGAGGGAGGCGGCATGGTAGTACAAGGCATTCCCAGGTGTGATGACGCGTCCAATTGCCAACCAGTCTGGCAATGGACCAACAGTCAGACGAGACCATTCAACGCCGGCACCTAGAGCTGGCGTAGTGATAACTCGATGGAAATACCGCCAGCTTCGTATCAGGTCGGCCGCAACGTCTGAAGCAAAGACCGGTGTAGAGCGAGGAAGTTCAAGCAGCGTGCTCTGGTGACAGTGATCGGTAAACTCGTGTGAGACGACGACTGCATCAATCATAGACATCGACGACTCCCGAGCGCGTGGCTGGGACGGAGGTGAGTCTGCTGTGTCCAAGGCTGGGTCTTGGCCGGGGCCAGACGACTGCTGGTGGTCGTTGGGACTGCATTCAATGTCTCGAAGAACGTCGTTGAGGTCGTCTATAGTTGCGACGCTTGAAGCAACAACGTGCCACTGCGTGCTGAATATTGCGTGGACATCAGACTGTGGTCCCTGCAGCCATGGGTCAATGAGGATGTTGAATCGCTGCCGGCCTTGGGGGACGACCGCATCTGGTGGATACGGCAATTGAAGCAGCCATGTTGTGTCCGCATTGACGTGAACTAGGATAGGACGTGGAACAGTCCGTGTCAAAGTGGCCCATTGCTGATTCGCATCGCCAGCCACTCGGAAACGCGGCGGCGGTGTCGAGATCGCTGGCGGTGAAGACGGCTGCATTTCATTACCTGTATGTATTAGCTGGAGCGGATCTGAGGTCACTCAGATAGGGACAGCGCTCTTGGATGTGAGATGAGGAACGACTCGAGCCTCGCAAGCAGCCGACAGAGATCGGCCGAGACTAGATCAGAGCGCAGCTTGTCGTCCTTGCATGAGAGGAGATGGCCTCGAAGCTTGTGTCCTCGTGGTACCATATACCTGGGAAATTCGTGTGGCGGGTTCTCAGCCCGTTGACTGTGCAATGCAGCGCAATCCCGACAAGCAGAGATCAAACCGACTGGCGTTGCGACGTTGGAACTTGGGACAAGGAGAGGAGGTTGGTTTCGGCGAGTACCCGGGTCCCGACCCGAGGAAGGCGCGAAGTGGGGACATGACGGCAACTCTGAAATTTGACAATTGACGTCGTCCATCGTCTGGTGCCTTGTTAGATACTCGACTTATACCCGTCATGGACTCATGGACCCAGGACAAGTCATCTGAAAACCCTGGTCAATGGCGAACGCTTCCGATATCTAGGTACTCCATACACATGATACTCCGTACATCGTGCAGAATGCAGGAAGGCGTACCTACAGGTGTGCATGTGCAAGGTACATTAGGTACCTGAGATCGTAAGTACATACCTACGGTCCTACATACATACTATGTACATACATACTCGGAAGTATATGTACATACCTAATGTACTGTGTTGGCAAAATGAAGTCCCCGACTTTGACTGGATGAAGTGAGGAAAGAGCGGCCTCGGACAGCAACTCGGCATGTCACCTGACCACAGGCCACGAAAAAAACATCAGCTCATTCATCTCGCGTCCAACCATCCATCATGCAAGTCTTAATTCCTTTTGATTACTTCGACGCTGCTGCCCGTTGCTCAGTCCTCTTTGGTCTGGACACATGGTCGCTTTCGCATCTCCTTGTCTTCATTGCTGATGACGACAGACGCCATCTGGCAGCCGGCAAAGGGGAACCATATGCCGGCGCTAGGAAACTAGTCGAACCCCTTTTCCTCAAATCGGGCACTAGAGAAATGAGGTCATCACAGGACGCGCTCGGTAATGTAGCTACTAGCTCGCGCATCTTTATCTTTCGTGACCGACGGAATACCATTCACATCATGATTTTTGACTGCTCGGTTCTGCAAAAATCGCAGGAGCAGACATATCGATCGATGACTCTGTGCCCGTGCCTCGATGGAAAGAAGGGTTCAGAATCCCAACTTCGTTGCGGCATTGGAAGCTATAATGGAAGAGGGACAGAAGGCCAAGTTCGGAACCCGAGTCAACAATCATGGTGCTCCCATAGCCCATGGGATTGAGGCGAGAGCATTCTCTCCCCTTTTTCGCGCAATGGTCAAACCAACTGCAGATCTCAACGATAATCGGTACATACATCTAGACATAAAAAAGCGAATTGCAGACAACTCAGACATTATGGCGTCTAGGTTAGAGCCATTGCGCTCGTGGCCCTTGGACTTTTGGTCCAATTGGCCACCGACCGTTCGTCACGCAATCTTACTTCTGCTATGCGCGCATTGACATCTATCCCGATGGTTCAATGGATGATAATCCGTCAAGAATACATTCTGCCTCTGCGGAGATTTTTTTCCTTGGGAAGCGGCAAGACCCACATATGCAACTGTCTTAGCAAGGGCTTTTTGGTACAAACTTGGGCACCACTTCAAGAACGAGGCCTGCCTGTCTCGGCCGTTTAGTCGTAGGCTAATAAACCGACCGGCAATGTATTGTTTGACTCTCAGCAGCAGGGAACTCTAGGTACCGAGCTTGCGAGTGGTGGCGTCAGACAACTATGTACCTCGGTCTCAATGACCCATGATCTGGCACTATCTAACTACATACTCCGTAAACCTACATAGGTATCTAAATTTGCTGCTTTGCATCCGATCTGCCGGCCGAGCGTGTTAGTCTCCAGGCGACCGGATAGGCTGGACCCGGCCAATTAGCACTTTTGGCTCGATAGTCACGCGCAAGCGGGCATAGATACCTAGGTATGTTGACTCTGTACCTGCCGGACTCCCATCTCGTTTCTTTTTTAGCAAAATTTCCTGTATACATACCCACTGAAAGCACGTCCGAGAGCGACTCCTCGCGGCCTGACAATGGCTTACGTGGTCATGAAAAGAAAACGAGGGAAGATCGCAATCTAGCGGCATACTGCTGATCATTGAGAAGAGCCATCTTAAGTTTGGCCCTTGGGGCATTGGTGCACCGTAAACTAACATTGAACCGGGGAAAGCTAGATAGAGAAATAGGCACCCAAACCAACGTAACGCCGTACCAAACACAGTACCTATTAGGTGAGGCGTTATCATGTCATAGAACATTGCGGAGGATAACCGCACATTATGAGCAATGGTAAGCTGAAACAATGCAAGTACCAATATGCGCCTCCAAACAGCCACCGAGGCTGATATGTACTGGGATACCGATGTCTTTGACCCAAGCAGGCAGCGATGCGGTCTGTCTGCCGCTCATCGGAAAGTTAATCTCGCTACGGCAAGGCCCGTCTTTCCGGGGGGGGAGGGGTTGGTAATCGCAGTCGGTAGCACCACGTTATGTATGTCGGGAGTATAAGGAGACGTCTTCTGCAGCTCGATTATATCTAGGTCCCGACGCCCTCTGTTCTTCAATCATATCCTCAAACCTCTCAGTACCTCGATCAACCCTTTCTCAACTTTCCAGGTTGCACTTTGCAAGTTCAGCTTGTCTACCGAATTGCTTCGCGAGGCCGCTACACTTTGACGTCAAAGAAAACTGTCCCGCCGGAAGGGGGCCTCACAGAGAATATGGCGCTCAAGTCATTGGTGATTTCACTCACCTTTGCCGCGTTGTCATCAGCCTTGAAGTGCAAGAACATCACAATCCCTATCTCTATCAGTGCTCGAAATGCCGTGTTCGACCTGGAGGCACCGACAACAGAGGTTGATGTGACGTCTCTGTTTTTGGACATCAGCCGACCGGGAAACAATGCCACGGCTCAATATCTCAAAGACGTAAGTGCAGCATTGTTCTTTCTCATTTATTCGTGGTGTGCCTTCGAGACAAGAAGTTGCAGCTGACTCTTCTATCGCCTTTGTCCATTAGTACGCGACCGTCTCAGGAGACTACACGCTGGCAGCAACATACTGCGAAGCCGCAAAGCCCTGTGATCGTGATGCACTCCAGATCCTCACCCACGGTGTTGGGTTTGACCGCAGTTACTGGGACTATCCCTACCATAGCTGGAACTACAGCTACGTTCGCGAAGCGCTCCGAGATGGCTACTCTACTCTATCATGGGACCGCCTCGGCGTGGGTGAATCCTCCCACGGCGAAGCTGTCAACGAAATCCAGATTAATCTCGAAATCGCCGCTCTCAAAGCAGTCACGGAGATGGCTCGCGAGGGAAAAATCCCCCAGGTGTGCCGCCAATTCAGCAAATTGATTCACGTCGGCCACTCTTTCGGATCTGCCATGACCTACGCCCTCTCTGCCATGTATCCCAACATAAGCGACGGCATCGTCCTCACAGGGTTCAGTCAAGTGCCCAAGTACATGGCTTACTTTGCTCTTGCGGCCAATTTTGCCCCCGTCCGCAGAATAAGATCGCTGTCGCAAAAGTACGGCCCTGGCTATGTCGCGCCGCGGTCCAAGATCGGTGTGCATATCAACTTCTTTGCTCCCGATAACTTCGACCCGCATTTGCTTGAATCTGCTTTCGACAATGGACAGCCGGCTACCGTGGGAGAGCTACTCACTGTGGGCTCTGTGCCTTCGTCGACGGATTTCGCTGGCCCTGTCATGATCATCACCGGTGGTAAGTTTAGTCCCAAGTCATTAGTTGTTACGGCCCACGGGGCTTCGTATGAGCGTCACGGAGAGACACGCCAGCCATGAACTTTATGCTTACAGCGTCCTTTTTTGTTTAGATCGCGACGTTCCCTTCTGCGGCGGCAATTGCATGGCCACCATGGGCGACAACGCCTCCGGTCCCAACTTGATTGAGCAATCCAGCAGCAACTTCAAGAAGGCAGCTGTATTCAACGCGACGGTTGTCCCGGATGTTGGTCACGGACTGAACTTTGGGTACCCAGCACATAACGCATTCGGCATCATCCAGGCATTCTTGAAAGAGAATGTGGGCATGCCTTCGGAAGAAGAAGCTGCTGCCAAGACCAGACGATTGGCGAGGCGCACGTCGAGAATACGCAGATGCTAGAGGATACACGTGGCACGCGTTGATGATTACGGGTTTATGAAGTGGTTTAATGGCTATGCGTTACGAATTGGCTTAATGTTTATGCTTTATGATGTGGTGTCATGGTCATGGTTTACGAATGGTGGAACTCATGACAGTGGTTTTACGACTTGAGGCTTTACGACTGTGGTCCAATGACTAGATGGTTGATATGGCGTGCGAATTTAAAAGTACTGTAAATATTCTTTATGTACGACTTCTAATATGTAACTACTTTATCTACTCTTTAGCGAAATCCCTTGCGCAATGTGTACTACAAGCCATCTTTTCTCGAGAGTAGTTCGAGACCTTCGAGTTGTGACTACTGCGGTCAAGCGATTGAGAGGCCAATCGCGATATATTCCCGAATTCATCCAATGTCAACAAGACGGCACGACTTCTCTCACCGCCATTTTGTACCTTAATATGTATTGAATCCGTGGGTGCCTTTGTGCGCGTCAGCGTGTTTGGTCCCTAGGTATGTCACATGTGACTTTTTTTTCTGCGCGTTAACAAAGTAGTACCTATCGCAACACCAAGTCCCCAGCTACTGCAACCAGTGGCAACCACAGACAACAGAAAACTTTACACCTTACAGGCTTACTTCGCTTGTACAGGCAGGCAACACGCGCCCTTGGGCATGCTATCTTGTCTTGTCTTACCCCGCCTTCTCCTTTTCCCACCCGCGTCTGAAAATAAGACCAGTTCAGTTATGTACACGCTGCTGGAGCTTCACTTCATCATGGTGAAAAAAAGCACATGGCCAAAACCAATGTTGGTGTCTGAGAAAAAAAAAAGGCGCAAGGCGACGCATGGCGTCCCATGACTTGCTCTTGTCCAACATGTGCTTTCCTCGTTCCTTGCCGTCTCACCGTGGGCCGTCTTGGCGGTAAAGACATTGTGGAGGAGGCTGGAAGAGCGAAAGAAGATGTTCGTTCCCATTGGATCGGCTTGGCTCCGTATGGAAAACGGAAGTCCCCTTCTCTCTCCATACATGCCTATTCCATCCGTCCGGGCGCGCATCTATCGCCAATCAAGTACAGTAAAGAGTGGCGAAAGAAGTAGGGAGGGATGAGAAGAAAAGAACGGGCGCTGATGCGGAACCTTTATCGAGATAGCCGAGCAGTGGAAGTGATCACATTTTCGCTTGCGGGACGCATATTTTGGGCGTTGAGACAACAAAAAAGAAGCGGTGGAATGCTTTTTTTGGGGGCGAGGTTTACGGTGGCGTTTCTCTTCCGTTGCGAGTCTGCGACATTTAACGTGCGGGGAGGTTGGAGTCCACTGGGATTGTTTGCTTTTGTTCTGCCCCGGCCCCCCTTACATTGTATTATTGTGGCTTTTGAGGACTCGTTTTCCTTGATTGTAACGCCTCGAGGTACCTAGCGGGTGAGGGAGGCGGTGTGTGAGGATGCAGCATAAAGATAGGATGCAAATATGGGTGTGAATGATGATGATCGTGCTCCGACCGGCGACGATACCTGTGTGACGTGTCCTCCCTCATCGACACCCGTCACGTGATGTGACAGCTTCCGCCAAATAACTGGCGATGCCCTCATCGCTCACATGATACACCCGATGAGTGCAAGACCAACACGAAGTGCAAAACGAAGTACAAAACTAAAAAAAGTAACACTACGAGGTACCTCGTGGAGTACCCCCAGCTCCAGTGTCCTCTCAGCCTCCGATTGCCTTCCAGCACCTGGTGTCCTTCCCTCTGCTGAGTCTGCTCAGCTTGGTCAAGCCCGCCAGAGTCTCATATGACCCGGGCGACGAGAAAGAGCGGCGGCAGGTGGAACAGATGCTCCGAGAATACAGCAAGGTCTTTGCCGACAAAGGGTTCGCGCGAGTCCCTGAAGAAGAGCACATGCGTATCCAGATGAAACCTGGATGGCAGGACATGGTTCCAAAAAAGTCCCAAAAAAGTTGCCGAGTCTACCCAGCAGGGCCAGACGACCGGTGGAAGGTCTAACTCAGGCGGTGAAGGCGTATCGTATGATGAACCAGGTCCCGTTATCATTCCAGTATAATGTATTCGTAGTTTGGACCGGAGAAGGAAGCATGAAGAAAGGACTAATGATCGTGGATATTCGGAGCCTGAACGCCATGTCCCTGACAGACGCATACCCAATGAGCCGATTGGAGGAAGTGATCGGCAAGATGGCAAATGCGTCGCACATCACCGTAATAGATGCCATGCCATTCTACTACCAGTGGCTGGTCCATTCCGATTCCAGATGGGCGCTCTCGGTCATCACCCACGACGGACAATACGGATTCAACGTACTCATCATGGGGTACAATGGTTCGAACGCCTACGTCCAGCGACGGATGGACAATCCCTTCCGGGGGTAAACATGCCGAGCGAGTCCACCATCTTGCCGAGCAATTTGGTTCATCGGACAGGCCATGAACATGTTGCCCGGGCCAATGGCGATATTGGCGTCGAGCAGGCGCTGGTAGACTTCCCGCACATCTCGCATGTGCTGATCAAAGCCGACTGGCGCGATGAAGGTATGTCGTCGTCACTGTACGCCACCGTCGCCGACCCCCGGAAGAGATTGTCCATGCGTCGCTAGACGTAGGCGTTCGAGCCTTTGATATCCCATAATAGGGACTAAGCCGTACTGGCCGTGGTGCGTTATGACCGGCAGTGCCCATCTGGAATCTGAATGGACTAGCCATTGGTAGTAGAATGACATGGCATCTATTAGACTATTACGATGATGTGCGTCGCGTTGGTGATCCTCGCGATGACCTCTTGCCGGCGCATTGTGTGTTATGTTGGGATGGCTAAGTATCTTTAGCGGTCGTTTTGCCGGGCGCGATAGTCTAGGAAGGATATTCTGACTGTGCAGGGACTTTATGCGCCTGGAAGCGAAAACTCTATCGACGGAGAATGCAATTAGATGTGCGTGACGCCTCAGCTAGTCCAGAAAAAAACAGAGAAAGAAGGAGAAATTTTGGGGACATGTCAGGAAATGAATCAATGATTAAGTATTGAGGAACTTGGAAGAAGTAAAGACGCTATAGAGGTGAAAAGAAAGGGACATAAGGTAGGGAAGAGCTAGGGAAAGAAGGGACAAATCGGCCTCACAGGAGAAGTAACAGTTGAAGACACAAATAGAAACTTGAAAGTTCGTCATGACTCCAGCTACTGTGCATCTGAGCCAACCTGAAGTCGGCAGCGAAGGTAATCTCTTGAGAAACTATGAAGCTCGGAGAAATAGTATAGAATGTAAATTGCTGAGGACATGACTAGAATAATCACATGAGTTATAGGGTGCAAGATAAAAGTTGTTTCGTCAATACGCAACAAATTCCCAGGACGCGCTGACAGGAACTTTCGAGAAGGGCAAACTAACATGCTATGACCAAACCGCAAACCATGCAGCACAATTTACTTTCGCCAACTTCAACTCATTCGTAACAGTCATGATGTCTCAAGATCGTGCAGCTCGGCCACAGCCCGCGCATGCTCCTCAGCCAACCTACGCGCATCGTTCGTCTCAAACGCGAAATTCCAGATATCGCTCGGCGTCATATTCCCATAGCGGCTCTTATCCACCTCGTACGTGCTCTTACTTCCCACGTGCTGCATCACGACGGGCGTCAAGGCCCATCGCAACCGGCCCGTCGCATCTGCGTAGTCCTCGATGAAGCTATCCGTCGGAGATTCGGACCACCTGTTGTCGCGGAACAGGGGAAGAAGCTCGCCCACGACGGTCGAAAGCGGAAATACCAGGCCCTGGCCACAGCAAGCGTTTGCGGGCATAAGTTGGAGGCCTGGGCGCTGTGGGAAAAGGCAATTGGCTCCGGCAGCGAAGAAGAGCAGGAGGAGGAGGGGCATGAAGAGGCCTAGACTGAGGATGAAGACAGGGCGGGTGATAAAGCGACGCGCGGGGGCCACGTATCTCTTTGCTAGATTCAGGAGGAACAGGATGCTGACGGCGAAAGCGGTGCTCCAGGCGGCGTATTTGGGCCAGGATTCTATGTTCCAGCCTAGAAGGGCCTCGTAGTAAAAGAGGCGTAGGTAGAGAACTGTCCACAAGTTAGCGCTCTTTCTCCTTCCTTTTCGCGACAATGATTCTTCGCTTTCGCGAGGCGATGGAGGTTGGGCAACAGAAAAGCTATGAAACGAGGCTCGCCAGAAGGAAAGAACGCACAGTCGCTATGCGCCGCCTCCCAAGACTTCATCATGGCCGTGCTGATGGCCTCTACAGTCCGGTGCCGCCACCCGTCCAAAAAGACGACATCGTCCTCCACGAGCAGCATGTACGGAGCCGACGACTTGGCGCATTCCTCCATCAAGATGGAGTAGTCGAACTTGGACTTGACAGCATGGCTCCGGTTCTCCTCCATGCGCATAGCCAGGGCGAGTCGCTCAGCGCTGTCATGATACGAAGGAAGGCTGTCCGCCATTTTGACCAGCCACGACTCGCCATGATCAGTGTGCTGTGTCTGGTTCGTATGAGCCAGAAGGATCACGAACCGGAGCCGATCGCGCTCCTCGTTACTGAGGCCATGCTGGAGAGAGCCCAAAGTGGCCTTGAGGTAGGAGATGCCTGACCGTTGCACCGACGGGATCCCTATGCATAGCTCGGGCGAACGGATTGTCGCGTTTTTCCCTCCCACGCGCGCGCCTTTTGCCATGGAGTCTGCATATCGTCTTGCTTCCTGGATCCGCTCTGTTGAGTAGGACGGCGCATGTGCTCGCTGTGCCTGGAAGAATTGAGAGGTCGGGTCCCTCCAACAGGTGGAGCGAACGTAGACCACGCCAACGGAATACTGTGCAAAACGCTGTGTCAGTACTGGGTTCGGTGCCGTCGTCCATACTTCCCGTGGTTTGCCGTTGCCGATCGAAGCCTCTCCAGGTACGGGATTCAAAGACATCACATCACGTTTCACCATCAAGATTCATGTTGATACTCCACGAGCAACAAGACGATATCAAGATCCACAGTGTATAAAAGCATCACGCCACACCCGCTTCGATGTATGTAGGTAGGTATGTATGTATGTGCTCACCAGGAGGAGAAACCCCACAACGAGCGACGCGTTGGACGAGGCATGATGGAGAACCGCGTATGTGAGCTTCATGGGGAAGAAACGGTCAGCTCGGGCGTCTCAACAGCAAGGCCCGTCTCAACAACGAGCGTTTCAACAAGGGACGTCGTCTCAACGGAGTCAACAGTGTCAACACAGGTTGCTTTCGCAGCGGGCAACAAAGCGTCTGTGCATGATGTCGGGCCCTTGGGAACCTCGAAGAAGAAGCAAGCATCAGTTTCCGCCAACCGCCGCAGGTGAACGGGAAGAGCCTGGTTACACAGTAATGTCACGCTGCCTTGATTGCTTTCTTTTCATGCTCCTTCACGTTTCAGCCAACCAAACGTCGTTCTTCCATTACGGTCGCAGGACCGCAGGGGAACTTGGTTTTGGAGGTGTCACCGTATGTGGATGGTGGCGGCCAAGTATCCAGCGAATAAGCACGCGTCATGTAGGATGCGACAGCTGCATTTTGGCCGAGGTACATGGGCGCGGGCGTGAGCTTTCGCGTGTTTCTTGGCAATGCCAAGTTGGCGTGATTTATTAAGCAGCTCAGGAGTCAGCATGTCGCGAAATTGCGATGTTGCGGCAAAGACAATTGCGCGATGTTGGATCAGTCAGCTTGTGGGGCACTGGAAGCTCTTGACTGCTGCTGACCTTGGAGTTTACTCCGTGCGGAGAACCTTACTTTGTCTGACAGTGGACACAAGTTACAACGTCGAGTTCTTGAATCTACTCCGTCTGATCTGCCCCAGCAATGGCGCGCGACAACCAGATATTATTGAAATTCGAACTCCTTATTAGGCTCCCTTCTCAGCAAAAAATTACTTCGCAGAGAGTAAACGTCAGAAGAAGTGGCGGTATCGTCGCAGAAGCCAGTCTTTCAGGTCCAGTCAAATCACTTGTCAAGTCGGATCTATCCGGCCGGGCGGTACGTAAGTTGCATTGCGGACTCATAAATCCCCGTGGGGCGGTGCATGGCTCGTCCATTGTATTTGCACGGAGTAAAAACATAAATCTACGTATGGAGACGGATCGATTATGTACCCTCGGTGAGAGTACTTTTCGTAAGGTCCTCGTCAAATCCATGCAGCGAAACGGTAAACCTCAAGAGCAGGAGTCTGGAGGGAAAACACAACCGTTACATATGTGCCAGCAAAATGGGTCTCTGAAGACTGACCGAGGGGGTGTGTTACGTGTATGGAGTACCGTATTGACTCAGTAAATTCAATACGGTACATACCTACCTATGTATTGTGTGGCGCATGTGGGCAGCGATTCAACCACCAGAATTCAACATCGTGAACAGGTACGGAAGGGATCCTAAATTTTACACGATGAGGCCCATTAAATGTAAACTACCTATATCACGCCTTATTACGGTGCCTGTCACACGAGCAGATCGCGAACCGTGTCGAACTTGGAAATACGGAGTACATGGAGGGACCCAGTGACGTGGCACGTGATGCGCCACCCCTGCCTTGCTTTCTGTTTCTTTGGGCCCCCTTTGTGGTCACTGGTCTGACTCTCAATAGCCTGGAGCAGAACGACGTTACTGACTTCTACGATCCCAACCGGCGCCGTTCATGTTCGACTCCATTGCAGCATTGCTGTCCATATCAACCTCCGTCCCTACTCCCTACTCGATCGATCTCGAGGTAATGCGCTGATTGCTGCATCTGTCGAAAAGCCTCACTCGAATCTCATCTTGCCGCCCAATCCTCATGGTGATGACCCGCCGCGGCGCCAACCTCGGCGCGCATCCCCCAGACCAGGCCAACAAGACGGCCCACGAGTCCGCGCCGCCTCGCCATTCGCCGTTCCTTCCCACGCCAGTAGAACGACTGCTTCTTGCGCTATTCCCTATCATTCTCGTCTTTGGGACCCTTTTCTCGGCTGTATCACCACAGACGCGATCTGCGCCCTACGATGCTATCACGCAGTCTCACTCGCAAGATCCCAACCTAGCACCTAGCTACTTTGCGCGCAAGTCCAACATCTTCAATGTCCTGTTCGTCAAGCGTGGCTGGGGATGGACAACGTTCGCTTTCTTCTTTTTTCTGTTGACGCATCCAAGCGGGGGCTCAGGAGGCCTCGATCTGACTCCGCGCCGATTGCGGGCCATTCTCCGATGGGCCGCCGTAACGGGCTGGTGGTTCCTAGTCACGCAGTGGTTCTTCGGTGCACCCATTATTGATCGGGGCTTCCGCTGGACAGGTGGGAGGTGCGACTTGGTGCAGCAGGAGGTCAGGATGGGAGACGCTGGGGTGGGGGATGTCCTGACAGCTGTGGCATGCAAGGCATCAGGTGGGAGATGGAGCGGTGGACACGACATCTCTGGGCATGTCTTCTTACTCGTGCTGGGTATCTCGTTCTTGGTACAGGAGATTGGATGGACTGTCGGACGGTGGGCGAGCCGATCCATCGAGGAGCGCTGTGTCATTATGTACGACGGCGCAGTGAAGGGTGCGAATGTCGTGGCCGAGACGGAGGCTGGACAGGGACGGGGTAATTACTCGCTGGGTATTGGGGGTAAGACGGCGGTAGCAATAGCTGCACTGCAGTCGTGGATGCTACTGATGACGGCTATATACTTCCACACTTGGTTCGAAAAGGTACGTTGTCCTCTCAGTCTTTGAACGTGGAAATAGGGTACGGCGCTAAATGAAAACGACATTAGCTCACAGGATTGTTGACTGCGCTCATCGGCATTTACGTGGTATACGTAGTGCCCCGGTTTGTGCCTGCAGTGAGGGGAGTCATCGGGCTTCCGGGAATGTAGGCGCTTCATCCGGGGAGGGGTGCAGCGAACGAAGCTGTGGAGCAGTGTTTACTACCTACCTTACCTAGGCAAGAACGTCTTGGTGGTTCGATACGGCCTGCAGTGTCGTGCAGAGTGGCCGCCTGTTGTGGCCGCCTTGTTTGGCGCTGGGCTTCGTACGGAGTAGCTGTCAAGATACATGCAGCATGTATGTACATGCAACATACCCACCCACCTGCCATACGTCACTAGAGACGCCTTCGTTACATACCAGTATCATAAATGCCTCACTGTTCACAATCACTAAGCAGATAAACAAAGAAATTATTCAGTGTCGTACTTGGCAAACCTCAAGGGCGCTTAAAAGTCAAACACGAAAAATTGGCAGCTTCTCATCTTTTGGCGGCTTGTTGAGCCCCTGTACGGTGTACAGCGTATGGCATACGTACATGACGCTCTGCCATGTGAGACTTCATTTTGCACAGCATCAAACTCATGCCACCCACACAATTCTCTCGATCCTCATGTTGCTCCAAATACGTGGCAACGGTTGCACTGACTCAGAGGTAGTGAAGTTGCGCCCCAGCCTACCATCAACAGGTACCGCGGCAACAGCAGATGTATGTCCTTCACAAAACAATGATAGCTGCCTGCGTATAGCTTTCCCAGACAAGGCAACCGAATTGATCCAAATATACGCAAAGAAGACAGATATACATTGGCCTCCTATTCCACGGGAAACATAGGATTAAAGCACAGCAGAAATCATAGAAGACTACGTACTTACTCTACTTCGTCTTGTGATGATAGTTAGAACTTAGACCCGGGGAATTGTCTAGGATATACGAAACTTCCCCACCGGCTGCAGTGTGTAGGTAAGTAGTATCGTGATTTTAGTTGTACTGTATACCGAACGGACCAGGGCCTGCTCTTAGGGGACCAAGGAATCTAGGACTTCCTGCGAGCACGCCTATACAACAGGAGGTACAGAAGTAGCAAGCTCAAGTTCCAAACGTTGTTCTTGGGAGGTTAGGGGGTTTGACTCGACACCTTTGATGCCCAACAGCTTAGGGGGTGCAATACACTACGGCTCAAGGGGCGTGAGGCTGCGAAAGGGCGGCCGCTCAGCCAGCGCGTCGGCTCTCGCGGGTCGCTACGTACAACACGTCAACGCCTCTTTGTGCTCTGGTCTCAACTTTCTCTACAAACAGAAGACTTTTGCCGGAACAAAGCCACTCTCCTCCGGTTGCCGCTGGCGCTCGTTAGAACTCTGATTGGAGGGCACGATTGTAAGAAGTGTCACAGCCTACACGTAGACCACGCGTGACGGCCTCGGAAAGGACGTGTAGACTCTCAATGTACGATATTTCTGCAATGAAAAGCTCAGATAGGATCTGGATGATTGAGATGATAGCGAAGACTTCATTGTTTGTATTTCACTGGCGGCCGCGGACATCACGTGATGGAAGCCACTCCGCCGAGCCAAAGGGCGGGCTCTCGATCCTCACGAGTCACAAGTTACAACATACATAACTACCCATCGTACCACAACTCATTCGCACTCATCGTATCCTTTATTAAAAGCAACCCTAGTATTGACGCGTCTGTCCCAGAAAGGTGACGTGTATCCTGCTGTGTTTATTCCGTCGGATGGCACATGCAGTCCGCTCCTTTCGTCACACCTTGCAGGCTCGCAAACTCCAAGTCCCCAACTGGCAACACGCCCTTCGGCTTCCTCCACGACCACCATGCCATCGCAGCCTCTTCAACCGCCCGCCCACCTGCGAGAGCTCGTCCAGACTCGGTTCGCAAAGGCTCTAGCAGTCGGCGACTTGCACTACTACGCCACGCAAGCCACGTTACTTCGCGTTGGCCAAGTCCATGTGCGTCCTCACTGCATTTGTTGTTGTGTCTCTCCCTCTGACAACTTCCTGTCACCGAGGCAGCGCCGCAACATGCCTGTCGTATCATCCTGTATTCACACATATGTTACTTGTTTTAGTTCCAGCTCCGATTTTCGCCTGCGCTGGCTAGAAAGTCGGCTGGCAAGTCCCAGCCATCGAGCTCAAGCCCGCCGTCACACTCCTCACAGTCCATCCGCATCGTGGACCCATTCGCTCATCCTTCCCCGTCACTTTTCCTTTCAGACCTTGGAGACGCGCACTACATTGTCTTGAATAAGTTTGCCGTCGTTTCAGGTCACTTTATTCTCGCGACTAGGGCGTTCCGACCCCAGAACCATGTCCTGGAGGAGGCCGACCTGGAGGCTACGATGGCTTGCATCAAGGCTTTTGGGCCCTGGCAGCTCAAAGAGGCAGGTCACGAGCACGATGGGCTATTCGCCTTCTTTAACTCGGGAGAGCATTCGGGTGCTAGTCAGCCCCACCGGCACCTGCAGTTCCTACCCGTGGACCAGATGAGAGAGGGTCTTGGGGGGAGTGAGGAGTCTTCGTGGAGAGTGTTGGCCAGTCAAGGGCCTGAGGCAGAGAAACAGCTACCTTTCCGGGTGTTTTCTGAAGAGATCCGGTTGGACATGGCCGCATCTGAGGTGCATGGAGTTTATCTGCGCTTGTATCGCCGAGCCTGTCGGGCTGTGCGATTGATTCGCGAGGAGAAGAGTAAGCAGAACGTGCACGATGAGAAGAACGATTCTAATGCGGAAGTTGATGGCGGTGTCGATGGTACTGGTGCTGGTGCCGGTGACGACGATGTCCCAGAGGAGGGTCCCGCGCTCATTAGCTACAACCTGGGCTTGACCAGTACGAGAATGGTACTCTGTCCACGCCTCGCTGAGGGTGGCCCAGTGCTTGACCATGATGGACACGAGGTTGGCAGATTGTCCTTGAATGGGACCTTGCTGGCCGGTACAGCGCTGGTCAAGAATGCGGTAGAATGGGATACGCTGAGGGGTCAGCCCAGTGTACTGGTAGACGTGCTTAGGAGGATCGGGATTCCGAAATACTAGCAAGTCAAATTTGGCTGATGTCTGGCACAAGATGCTATTTAGAGGGCGCCCCGGCGCTTAGGTACGGTGACTGGGAGTGGACGGCCGACGGCTATTGCGGTAGCGGTAACTACTCAGGCATATGCTGTGCTTGCTGCTTGCAGCAACAAAAGGTTTCTCATGTCCTCCCACAGCCCTGCTTCTGATGCATCGTTCCGATATCACGACCTTCAGTACGCCGACAAGTCAGTCAGCTCGGAGCTAACCAATTGGCAGTCCTTCCTGTCATAGCTGCTACATTATACCTACTCAGTCACACAACTTATCGTTACCCGTCCAACAGAAGCCTAGAAGGAAAGTCTTCTCGCCTAAAACAACACACATCTTCTCCAAAGTCTGTCACAGTGTCACGCCCAACTTCAAACAGTCTGATGTACGCTTCAAATTCTTGTCACTTGTTCTTCTTCTTGACTGAAATAATATTAGGAAATTTCACATGATGCAATTATTTACAATAGACATATAGATAACAAGGTACACAGTTCTAAACAAAACATCCAGCTGCTTTTTTAATTGGAGTCGCTCCCGTTCAGATCCACCGCATTGCCGTACGAAAGTCGAAGCCCGAGATAATGAAATACATGATTCAAAGACAAAAAAAAAGAAAGAGGGAGAGATAAAGGTCACTCGGAGATGTGAATGTCGCTGGATAAGGTGTTCGTTTGCTGTTTGAATCCAGGACATCCACCCCTTCGACTGACCTTTATCCCTCTCTTCCCTCCAGGCTCCAACTTGGCACGGCAAGTTGCAAACGCAAAGTCATGCGTTCCACCATTCGAACTGATGTGGTTCGAAAACTCCCTTCCACGATACCCTGCCACTCACGGTTCACCGTTGAATGAGCGAACAAGGGTACCGCTTCTTTTAGGAGTTCGGACTATAGCCAGAAAAACAAGAAGCCGAATTAGCTACCGCCGCTATTGGAATAGTCAAGACTCGAAAGCCGCGGAAGAATAATGATTGAAGATTTATACAAGTGTACTTACATCTTGTTCCGTCCATTGCGGTTTCCTCGGTCTGTCAGACCGAGACTTCGTGAGGTACCGGTAGTCCGGTACCACCCACGAAGAGTTGACTCAGAGACATCGAAATGATGTTTAACTCTGAGATCCCGACAAGGCAATGCCTTGTCTTCTACCCTTTTTCAGGAACTTTTCCTGATAACTCTTACAAGTTACGGTCAGTCATGACTCATGACCGGCGGTGTCTCTTCGGATGAGGGACTATTATTAAATAATAAAGGAAGTCCCTCTAGACTGGAGATGAGCCAATTACGTGGAAAGACAAGACACGGAGGACCCAACTGCAAATGCAACACTGGGCGATATGGACAGATCGATGTGGCCGAGCCCAGATAGGTGAGGAGGGCAAGCGGCCGGCCCGTCTCTGAAGAGACGTGCTATAGCATCCATCCCGGGACTGTCCCAGGTATTGAAGTAGCTGTCTACTCCTGATGAGGCTGAGCCGATCGGTGCGATTCCTGACTTCACCGATCCGTCTGTCGCACAGCCAGGATGGTCGAATGATGGATCATTCTGGCTGTCAGTGTTGGGTTGGATACTGCAGTCTGCATTTGTAGTCGAGGCCGTGGCATAGGTCGCGGCTGTCGACAGAGCACTGCGAGGAGTTGCGCGAGTCTACTGTAAAGGGCAGTAACGGAGCGTCTACCCAGTACAGCACGGGGATGCAGTGATTGCCCATGTATTATCGGTTGGTGATTGGGAGACTGGAGTTCATTGTCGTAGGTTAGTCCTTGTCTTGTCACTTTGTGAATACTATTGTATGAAAAAGACAAGGAGGCGCTAGAGGGGAGTAGAACTGTTAGATCGTGATCATCTTGGTGCTAACTTGAAAACTTCTGATGAAGAAGAATACATACCTAGGATTGTTCTCGTCGCGGAAAGGGAAGAAAAATGTGAGACCTGATTCTGATTGAAAGAATGTTGAGGATGATTCTCGTCGCTTCGAATATAAGTAATATGTTTTCGAAAAAAGAAGAACAGACTCCAGAGGTGCGTAGGATCGATGTTTATATACTCCTAGAAAAAATAATTTCTTCCTGAGGTTTTTCCCTGTCATAAACGGTTTCCCAGCCTTTCAGCCTGTCAATCTGCTCATTTTGTTTACCTTGCTAATCTTGCCAGCTGCGAGTCGGGCAGCCGGGGTGACTCGGGTGAGAAGTGTCGAAAGCCAAGGCCGTCGTCATAATCGGCCTTTCTTAGGAGTCAGATTCACTGCCCCAGTCTCGTCCAAAACGAGTGGCGTGACTGGCGTCTCCTTCGGACCTCGGTAGTCCAAGCGAGGATGACGATGGCAACGGAAAAGTGGTGTCATCAAGTTCGCGTCCAACGACCAGGATCTTTTGTGCTCATTCGCAAAGTTTATCTTGGCGGCAGATGCCTTATCGTAACTCGCTCACCCTGATGGCGCACTGCCTTGCTTTTCATGTCCTGAGGTCCTCGCAGAGTCATCTCTGCTAATTTCGATAAGGAACGACTCGACGAGACCGTCGATTTGCGAATCACCTTCCGTGAAGTATTCGTATAACCATGCACTGTTCGGTGGCTGGGTGGCAGGCGATACGGTGACCGATCGACGGCTTTGACTTCCGCGAAGCAAACAGTTCCTAGAACCGGGTCATCTTCGAAAGTTCCGAGTCCGAGCAGCGAGCAATTGACTGTCGTGGACATCGTGCCGGTTCGTGCGTGGCACCTGCCACTCATCAGACATTGGGGCGGTTATCCAAGGCGAAGATACCATTACCGCGTGAGAGTCGAGACTTCAGATGTGCAGACAACTTTGCCCAGAAGGCAGCCTGCAGGTACGATTACAGTGTGTGAACCCTAATGACGTGGGAAGACGAGAAAAAGGATAAACGGCAAGAACTACTTAGTACTCCCGGGACGAAGTCATGGGCTTCTCACCGACTTATGTGTACTCCCGCCACGGCGCCACACCGAGCTATCAAGATGACTACTTTGTTGATCGTCGGACGGCAACGGGGAAGCGAGCCCGAATCTGTGTCTGTGATGGGGCAGGGATTGGGAAATCAAGAGCGAGAAGAAACGCCTGTCGATGTCGCATTGCGCAATATTGACTGACTGTTTGCGTCTTGTCATTCATTTCCCCTATCACAGCCTCGCTTGATGCAAGTGAAGAGGTGTGTACGGTGTACCCTGCCTGATCGGCGATGGCCATTGGTTATCATGGCCTTGCATGCATGATGCACCCGTTCGATCTGATGTTCTTGAGAGTCACATCGAAGAAATTATGCCACGCCTTGATTGATCATTGTTGATATACACACCATGTTACACGTCCATTGGCATCGTCCGACGTCATCGCTAGCCCTAGCTCACGCGTCGACTGATCTCCCGGTACCTTTTCATGATCCTGGCTATAGGACTTTCCATTGGCCCACATGCGGTCATCTGCCAGATCGCAAGGATGCGCAACTTGCAAGGCCCGGATAGACGCCAAAGCACACCTAACCACAACGGCAATGAGCTTGAAGTGAGCTCGTGGGTTTTCGGCCTTTTATTTTTGGATCATGATGTATTCGCGAGAAAGTACCAGGAGAGTCCGGCCGCCCGGATGTGTACCTCCTCAGCTCCTGCCCCAGAATGAAGGAAAGTTCCCGGGTTCTTTTTTTTTCATCGTCCTCTTGCGTCGTGACCACTGTCCCACCTTGCCCAATGCTATGTACCAGGCAAGGAACTGCATTCTGTAGGGGTTTCCGAATATGTGCAAACGGACAAGCTCGTTTCGAATTTCGCAATGAGACAACGAAGAGGGCCGTAGAACTTGGCCGCGTGCGGCGTACCTTAGGTACTACACACTCGTGAGTCGTATTGCACACAAGTTGGCGATAAGCAAAACATGTCGTACCCTGCGGCACCACGGACGCACACATAATGGGGTAAATGGAGAGGAAGGCCAATCGGGTCCGAGACTTTTACATCGATCGTACTACGTAGGAGAGACTAAGGAGGCTGCTGCCTCGGTGAAAAGGGAAAGGAGGTAGTCTTGTACAACGGAACACCGCCCACTTTTCAGGAACGGAGATTAGAATGCGGCAATAGACCATGCGGTACAATATTGCCTGCAACCTACAACTTACAAGGTACGTATGTATACTTCGGAAGCCTGTCAAGTCTCAAGATGCTTGGCACTAGACAGTGGCCTATCCTGAGCGAACTTTTTCCATGCATGAAAGGCGGCGTTCGGCGTTAAATGACCGTCGTCATACTTCCGAGACACATCACAGCATGTTATAACAGTTATCCTTCAGAAGAACCTGGTAACACTGTAACACATAGCTGGCGTGACACAACCCACGGCCTCCCGAGTCCCATTCTCTGTAAAACACACCGAAGGCTTCCATTTTGGGTTCATATCAGCGTTCGACATCGTAAGCCATGTTCAGCTGTCATATAAGTCTATAGTATCCATTTTCTGCGGTATGTTGTGCGTACAAATAAGATTGCGCTTCGCAAGTTCGTATGCTTCGTTGCGGGACTCGGTCAAGCAGAACGCTGTTTGCTGCCACGGTTGGTACTACTCTGGCGCACGGAGGGCTGCATATTGGCACGCTTCTCAATCTGGGCATTAGGAAGAGAGGCATCGTCGATTCCTTCGTAACCCTGTCTTCGACTCTTCGTCTAGTATTCGTGCACGGTGCAGGAGAACTCTGCTCTAGAAGATGGCAGGAGAAAAACTGTCAATCAGCTATGCCCTTTTTCTTTTCCTTTTCCCCCTTGTGTCTGTTTCTCCATGCCTCTTCATATTCCGCTGGCGAATCGCGAATGTCCCGGAGTAAAAGACCCTGGAATATGGACACAGTGTGCACTGTGCAGGAGCAGCTAAATATTGTACTTCGTAGCTCCAAGTCTTTTTCCTTTCTAAATTGTTCTCATAATTTTGACAGTTGCCTATGACTATCTACCTACTTCTTGAAGTAGAGGAATGAAGCTGTCATGTGTGCAAGACTTGTATCAAATGGTGGTTTCGCTCAATTATCGGTCGGCTGCCGGCATGCCGCATCACTATAGCTACCTAGGTATGTAGTCCTGTAGACTGCGCAGCCCCCCCCTTCAAACTCCAGTCCTGATCTAGATGGCATTTGCACGTATGCAGCATTGCAGATAGTAGATACAACGAAATAAAATGTTTTTGTGCAGCACTTTGCGTGTTGCAACTTTTATCCATGTATGTGACATGCGTATTGATGCACTTGTTCAACTCAGATAAAAACAGTGCTGCACAGTGTGTCATGCGAGATCTGGATTCCGGAAAACAAGACGAACGCGTAAGCAGGGCACACGCAGTCTGCACTGTGCAGCCGAAAGCCAGTGTATCAAACCATGAGCAAAAGTTTGATCTCGCTTCTTTCACTACATTCAGGATTACACCGTGACCGAATAAAGACAATCAGGCAAGCATAGACAAGCAAAGCGGTAGCCGGTCGTATTCTTGGAAACGATACGACGTTGCTGTGCTGGAAATTTTGGGAGAAATGTGTTTGATGTGGATTTCCGACTTTACGGTGCCGAAACTGCTCAGTGGACTTTGGTTGAGAACTTGAGATAGACTTTTAGGTCCAAGGTCTTAGGTTACTCAACCAAAACTTCGAGAAGGGCACAATTCCAATCAGGTGGAACTTGGAAGACCGAATACCGTAGACGTATCATGTTGCTCTATAGGAGGACCATCAACTAAGAACTTATCAAGATCTTTCCAAATAGTCCGATGTGTCAGACAGCCAGACAAAGAAGACACAGCGCCAGCGGCGATGGCATATGGCACAGTGCACCGTCGGTTCAAGGTTGGTCAGGTAGCGGCGTAGCGCGTGCAAGTAACCGGAAGGACACCACCGCATCAGACGAAGGACCTATGGATGATTGTCACCAGCTGGAATAAGAGACTGACCTTGTTCTGTCATTCAAGGAAACAGCAAACCACTTATCACGCCAGTGTCAAGTGACAGTCGGGAATACCCAGGTTATTATCCTAAATACTCTACTGACTATCTGCTCATGGAAGAAAGCACTATTATTCCTCAAGACGACCATCGAGTCATCGACTGCCAGTCTCCAGAGATACCGACAGGGAGTTCGGGCATCCTAATATATCATATTATAAGTGGTGTGAAGTTTGTTCTCGGAAGTCGGGACTCGGAGCAGTGGACTGTGGTGGTTTGATCGAAGCGAAGATTCCTAGACCTAAACAGCTTCGATGAATCGATGGTTTGCTCATACATGCCAACGAAGTTCTGGTCGAACAGAGAGTATTGACGAAGAATGTCGACGACTCGACACGGATTGCTTCGAGCGTCGATGCAAAAACAATCTCGAACCGAGTCGCATGTTCAACTGTTGCAATCTATTATGTCGTATCGAATGTGTTTCGGTATGCTTAGTTCGCTTTTGTCAAGCTTCGAAATGCTTCTTCGCTGATGTATTAAGCCCTGAATTCTGAAGAGGGAAGCCGTTCGAGCTCAACACTCCTGTGAAGAAACTTGGAAGTACTTCGCGAAAATGTTAAAAGAAAAGGAGGTACCCACGCGTTGAGCTGGTAGTAGCCTTACCTAGAGGCTTAGGTAGTTAGTAGTAGGTACCTGGCAACAAGATTACCGCAACGAATATTGTTGAAAAGAAAACCTATGAATGGAAATGATGGCCATAACTTCAAGTCGATCATCATCGATGTACTCGATGAGATGGAAACGGGTTGTCCTAGACCACAAGGCAGTCTGGCTGGCAGTCTGGAGAAAGCCGACAACACAAACATGCCCCGCTTTAAAGTTTCCCTTTCTATTCACCTCGTCACGCCCCCTTAGGTACCGATGGAGTACCTAGGCAGTACTTTCTTTTATCTCGGCCTATCCTCGAGGAATCGGAGCCGCCCAAGAAGAAGCGTCGAGCCAGTTCGCCGACTTCATCACAGGGCGACGATACCAGCCCCACACGCGTGACGCCCTCGGAAGATTGATCGCTTTAGTCCTTTGCCTGATGGAGTGGGAATCAAACGCGAGCAAGATTCTCCAAAGACATCTTCCTCACGACGGCGGTCTCCTACAAAGGCATCTTCCTCACGACGGCGGTCTGCTCCACGACGGGAGGCTTCTCCACGATTAAAGTTTGTCGCACTATGTTCGTACGGTAGTGCGGTGGATGAAAGCACAGCGCTAATCGAGGGTAGAGATTCCGAATCAGAATCTTTCTGGTTGTGAGTCAAGTCTAAAAATATCCCAGATGACCGTCGTGAATAAGCCGAACTTCGTGGAGGAGACCGCCGGAGTGAAGAAGATGCCTTTGGAGCTGACCGTCTCCACGAAGTTCGGCTTATTCACGACTGTCATCTGAGATATTTTTAGACTTGACTCACAACCAGAAAGGTTCTGATTCGGAATCTCTACCCTCGATTAGCGCTGTGCTTTCATCCACCGCACTACCGTACGCACATAGTGCGACAAACTTTAATCGTGGAGAAGCCTCCCGTCGTGGAGCAGACCGCCGTCGTGGAGCAGACCGCCGTCGTGAGGAAGATGCCTTTGTAGGAGATCGCCGTCGTGAGGAAGATGTCTTTGGAGAATCTTGCTCGCGTTTGATTCCCACTCCATCAGGCAAAGGACTAAAGCGATCAATCTTCCGAGGGCGTGTGGAGCTGGTATCGTCGCCCTGTGATGAAGTCGGCGAACTGGCTCGACGCTTCTTCTTGGGCGGCTCCAATTCCGCAGCTTGAAAGCGGACAAACACCACCAGTCGACCATCTTCGATTGACCAATCATATTCACTTGTAGCGTGAAAGAGATCCTCGACTGTACGAGGCCTTTCGTTTCGCCATGGACAAAGCCGGGTAAACCGTAAACCCCTTCAGCTTGGACCAGCCACTTCCAAGGTCATAATGCGCGCCTGGCTCAAAGCCGTTCATGCTTGGCTGGACGATCGTGTTGATCCACTCTTGCTCCGTCATCGGGGTGAGATGTCTGGAATGACTGATGGGGGTGGTCTATGATATTGTTACCAGTTAGATGAGGCCTAATTAATAAGACAGTGCGTATGAGCCAAACCTCTTAGTATCTACCGACACGAAACGACCATCTTCGATGTAGCCGCTGTTTTTCACTTCGATGGCCCGGATAGGGATACCCATTCTATTGTCAAATGGGTCTCTCTCCTTTGCCCTTTTAGTTTCCCGATGGGCACCTCGAGCCCGACGCCCAAACATTACTTTGTCAGACCGGAATTGGGGTCGCGAAGGGCTCAGAAGTTCGAATCTCCGCATGTGTGCGCCCCCCCGATCTCGGGCATATCGTCGATTGGTGAGCGCGGACCATTCTGAGCAGGAGAAAACGTTTTGCAGGTTGGGAGTTGCCAAGTTGGTGTAGTTTGAAAAGTGAATAAGAATAGAGCGTAGAAAAAAGTCTGGCAATGATAGCAGTACACGTACCTATTGATGTGAACAAGTTGGCAAGGAGCGCCCGCGATTCAGACGGGAAGTTATACGTACAACAAGCAGCTATGTGCTATGGTCCATGAAGGAAAAAAACCCGTTCGATTCTCGATCCCCTGTCGCGGAATATGCCTATGTTCGATTCCTACTGAGTACTCTATGTACATGGATTGCGTACAAATGACGTGATTTCAAACGGGGGTTAGTACAAGGGCATACTTTTCTCGAGATGGCCGTCCCTGTTGTTGTAACTTGTAGCGTTGACCTACCTGCCCTGCACGTCGGTTGGATAATCGCGCACCGCATCGTCAAAGGGCCGCAGTGGATACTTCATCCCTGTGCAAGGTACTACTCGGGTTGCCAACTCGTGCCAGCCAGAGATCTCGAAACCTTACTCAACATCAAGTCTGTCGTTCCGCGACCGAGTTGCGGCACGCTGTGCTCTCCAGTCGATGGAAATCATCTGGAGACCGTTGCCCCGTGGCAGTTGAAGCCATCTCGATGTATGTACTCCGCGATGAGATGCTGATCCTGGATCGTGTGGATGGTTGATCGGTCGAGGTTGAGTTGAATTGAATGTGTCTACGGAGTAGGCACGTACTCCGTACATAGTCCGTACCGGCCGGTAGTCCGATATAAAAAAAAAACAACGAGTTACTTCCGTCGCGGCCCTACGCTGCGCTTCGGGGCGAAGGAAGACTCGCCTCGCTTCGCTTCTGGCTGGAGAGCGTCGGGGTGGACAAATAAGGTTTGGGAATCATGGGATGGCGGTTGCGGACGTGCGTCGTGCATGTGTCGACCCTCTCTTCGCTGCGCAGGAGTCCCTCCGGGGGAGAAAAGAGAAGGAGAATAGGTGGATCACTGTTCACATCCTGCCAGTATCGAGATTCGAAACAAAAGAGAGAGTCAAGGAGACTCGACAAAGATGAGAAGAAGACATGACTCGAATGCAGCTGAAGACGTAGTGAAAACGCAGTCAAGGAAAGGATCTCTCCAAATCCAATTACTGATCTAAGCTAAGAGGGAGAAGATGGGGGTTTATACATCCGATAGACGCTCTGCGGAAGCAGAGAGAAGCAAAGGGAAACAAGAAAGCTCTGCGCCGCCGAGCCAGCGCACACAGCAAGCTCAAATAGATGTCCTGAACACGAGAACCCAACGGTGCCCAATCTACAGGGAACTTGCGATAGCTTTGTGGGTTGACAGCTTTTTTATTAGCGGTTTTGTACAAGGATTCTTTCTGGGGGCCCTTCCGGCGATAAACGGACAAACTCTCTGGTTGGAAGAAAGCCCCATTTTTTTTTCCTGGGCTGGAGCCTGGAAGTTCTGGAACCATCTTGCTGCCCCACCAGGACATTGGCATGGAACTTGGAATCGCGTTGGACTGGTGATTGGTTGTTTGTTTCGGACTGTTATTCTCTTCCATTTCTGGTCTTGTGTTGTTAGTTCTGCTTCAAGGGAGACATGAAGTCACAGGAGCAACCTTGAGTTCAACATCAAGGGAGTGGAGTTGTTTGTTTGTTTCGAAGGGAGACGGGTCTTTTCTTTAGAGGGGAGGAAACCCCAGTTCTGAGGAGCCTGGAGGACGGAGGTTAGAGAGGGATCGTTCTTTTGTTGTCAGTTGTCGGATTGTATATACGGAAATCGAAGGGATTCTTTCTGGGTCAGCGACTCGGCGCCCAGCGCGGCAGCGCCCCGAATGTTGATATAATTATACGCTCCGAGGTTTTCGCCAGTTCATTTTACTTTTTCGTGAAGACAATGTCATCAATGACACATGATATTATCGAGATCATCAGCTGACGTGGGCAGCAATAACAAGTGTTAAGTCTATCAGACCGTCCTGTTGATTGACTTTCTCATATCGAAACCATGATCGATGATTTAGACTTCATATGAAATCCATACGGATTTAGGTTGATATGTCATACGTTTAGGCACACTTGGCCCGTTAATCTTAAAAAGCAGAGCACCGCAGCTCTTGAATGATGAAACACTAACATAGAAGACAACAGTCACTGAGTCAGATCAGGGAGCAAAGGGAACGAGCCCGGCGTCCAGACAACAAAGAAGCTAGGCGCCGGAAGTTGGAACCCATAGAACAAGCAGGAGAAGGGTAAGCCTGTAAACGAAGCATGTTCCGACCTCGAAAAGGAGTTCACTCGGTCCATGGCCATTTGGCATTATCATCGTTATGTATGTAACAGTATAAGAGCGGAGGCTTATCAGAAACTTCCAGAGATCTTAAAGAGCCCAAGTCTATTATTTTGGAATGATTCCTTATCAGCAAGTTCCAAGCCGCCCAATCTAGGCCCTCGTTACAGTATGCAACATTGCAAGTGTCTTGCATCAAGGTTGAATGACGACGAAGAGGTGTTGTCTTCCCGCCTCCGCTCGCGCACAATACGAATCTGTCTGGCTCAAGTTCTGGCTTTAGGTATCATTCGTTCAAGATTTGAACAGTGTTCCGTTAGTTTTAAACACCTTGAGCTGCTGTTCTACGGAAGGAGAAGGGAGGTGCATCAAGAAATAATGTGGTGGATTGCCATTGGGCGGGGCTTGAAACCATGTTTGGAAAACAAAAATGGCGGAATTGCGGAAGTCGGAAGGCCTTTCTTATGTGCGACCCTAGTCACATAGAAAAGGAAGCTGATCGATGGCATTGATGATTGCACGCATTCGACGCCGGACGGGCCGACGCGTCGCGGTACCACGTTCCGCAGGACACTAGTTACTGAATACTAGCATCTTGAAATGAAGACTTGAACAGTGGCCACTGGCATCCCTGATCAGTCGGTATCCGGGTATTCCACGTCGTCTCTTGCAAATCGCAGCCTGCAACTTAGGAAGGAACTTGGAAGCGTTTGGCAGGAAAGTTCAAAGGGCGAATCTCCCGGGACCCGGCGCACTGGTGACTGCACTGCCACTGACTGCAGTCACAGTGTGCACGATCATCATCAATGTCTTCTTTGTTGAAAGCTTAGCCAGTGACGTTCTGGCGGCGTTCTGCTTCTTTGTTGAAGTTTGAACGCGATCTTGGGACTTTCTTTGAAGTTTCTTTCTTCTACGGTGGGTCGGCCGAATGTTCTTTGATGTCTTCAGAGCTTCTTCGACGCTTTGTCGAAGGGTCGACAGTTATAACTTATTTGTTGTATACAGGTAACAGAGTGTCATCGTTCATTCGTTCTTGAAGCTTGAGCGTAATCGAGCCAGCTTCGAGCGACAAAGCATTCATCGTCGGGCCACGTCGGCACTGGGCAGATCATTGTTGGACTGATTCGAGCGCTCTCGGTTGAACGTTTCTCGAGAGAGTCGACGATATTTTCGCTATGACCCGTGAGCTTGACGCGTTAGGACTCAGAACTGAGATGCCTGGAGGGCTTGCGGCTGCCCCTTGAATCTCGATCGATCATCGAAGGGGTCACACTTCGCGAGGATTTCGACGAGGAGTGTTTCTGAGGGACTTTCAGGGCTTGTTTGAAGTAAAAAAACAAGCTGTTTCTCCATCACGAGACTGGAGTCTGGAGTCTGGCAGAGCCTTTGAAGATTGTCATGACTCATTGAGGGCTCTGTACAGTGTAGGTACTAGGGTGACGGGTCTTCGATGTTGGTTTCTGCATAGATCGTAGAGAATCGTTGGTGGCCCGCGGACGAATCGCGATTAGAGGTGCAGGGTTGAAGGTGCAAGTAATACTTTTGTATGTTGTGATTCACAGACCAGTCACCATGGATTCTGGTTAGTGGGCTCTTGGAAGTGGCGGCTATTGGGCAGTCGTGAGTCGTGACCGTGGCTTTTCCTCTGAATAAAAGATTGTCGTGGTCTGCGATTGATCGTCTTGCAAGCAGCAAAGTTACACTCCTTGACGGACCGAAATAGGTCAACGTCAGTATAGCGTGTTGATGACGAAGGATGGCAGTCGTTGCAGCCTGGGCCCTGCAGGTGCACCGCTCAAATGATACTGGAGACTGTCTGGACAGAGGTCCAAGACTCAAGCGGGTGATAACAAAAAGACACCGTCGTGAATAGAATTCGATCCAAACGTAACGGAGTTTTCCATCTTACAAAAAGAATCCCAAAGGTATACGGTATCGGATAGAAATTAGAATCCTCTCGGCAGGGATGGCTAAGCAGTGTCTTAGATCTATGCGTATATAAACCTGCACTGTGCACATTCGCGTGCTTTTTTTCACTCCGCTGCAGTGGGAATGGTATTGCAACAACGAGAGATCACAGCTTGCCATCAAAAAAAGAAGAAGCGAGAGAAAGCGAGAACGTCGAAAGAGGAGGGCAGCACCAGCTGCCACAAATTCTTCCACTCATCCCACACCAAAGAGCCTTACGTGACGAGCTACTGTCCATTCGCTGCAACCACATCGAGTCTAGATGCCAGTGCAACCATATCGGAGGCGACAAGTACGTCTTTCCGATACGGATACAAGGACCGAAGATAAGATTGGCCCAGCCTCAACGGCGAATGATTCTGTAGTTACCCGCGCCAACCCTGTCATTCTCACCTGCATGGCTCCAGGACATGATGCATGAAGACGGGCATGATTCAAAACCGAAGACTGAAGTTACCGAACACCACCTCTAGGACGTGGTACCTCCGGACCGGTCAAGATTACATGCCTCGAGTTGGGAACTTGGGACTCTCACTCGGCTCCGAGCCTCCGACACTCTCAGCTTCCCGACGGTCGCATGGGTCTCATGTACAATCGTACATGTAACATGTTACATTGCAAAAGAGCAGGGGTCTCCGGCGCCCAGAAAACAGGGACAGATCATCGCACAGTTGGAGCTACATCGATCCCACTACGCCGGTGTCCGACGTATCGTAAGGTATTTGGCAACATTGTTAAAAAACCGAATCGTCACACGAGGAGAGGAAGAACGACGAAGTACAAGTGACCCAGGTGTGGATTGGAGGGAACTTTCCTTTCTCTGTCTCGCTCACTTGCAGTTCATCACCACTGCTGTGACTCGTGCTTGGCAGTCTATATGTATCCTTGCGTTCTGGCAGTCAGAAGTCTAGACTGTCTAGAATCTAGATGGCCATGGCGTTCTCGCCTCGCCCAAGCCAATGGAAACCCATGTAGGCTTGAGCATGAGCAGGTACCGAACGATCGACTGAAGAATCCGAGGAGCAGGAATTGGCCTCTGCGCAGGTTTTTGTTGCTGCAGATGTGCATCCGTGCTGAGCGTGGTGCCATCGACCGACGACTCATCGAGTCTCGACACGGACGTCAAATCGAAACGCTGCATGTAGGACGACGACGTGCATGATGTGACGACGCCTTCGTCTGTTTTAAGCGAAGGGTGCGTCCATTTCGGGGCAATCATTCCCAGAAAAGAAGTATTCAGTCAGTCCTATCTGCGACTGCCACTGACTGGCGATGTCCACGGCCACTCATCCTCGACTCCGCCCGCCCCGGTTTCTCAAAGCAGTACCTTTTGAGGGCTCAAAGCACAGACCAAGTCGGACAGGCTTGGCTCACCGATGCGGCGATGCCGTCAACAAGCTTACAAAGACGAGTGCGACAGCAGATCGCGTGGATAGCGGCATCAATAGAAATGAATAGGAAATCGTCTCTGAGACGAATGATCTGTTGCACCAACGGGGGCTCGAGAGCTATGGGTTCGTACAGACTGCAGTAGTATCATGTGCAGCAAGAGCCAATGGTTTCCTCTTTCTGCTATGTAGACTGTGGTAGCTACCTCATAGCCGTGATGGTTCGTCACCTCGTGCAAAGTTCAAACAAGACACTTACACAACAGATCTCACTCGATTGTGGGTTCCTGGGGAGAATTGTTTGCCGCCCTGCAGTAGTCGAAAGCCATCGGCCACCTGCCTTAGTCGCTTACCAAGAGTTCATGCAAAGTTGCTCGGCGACAGCTGTAAGGAGGAACAACAAGCAAGGCAATATCGCAGTGCAAAATAATTGAGGCTGAGCCAGGCTCAGCACGGGCAAAGATAATACAGTAACTGGAAGATGGACCTGCACGATGTCGGATGCACCAACCCCCCTTTCCATTACACCGGTATATTCATTGCCCTCACTTGACCGGGGTGTGTTCTCGTCATCCTCGCTTGGGCGTACACAAAAGTCGTCATTGCGTCGGAGCGGCGGAGCCCCGGACCTGAGAGCTATGAATCGGCGGAAGATACATCGTCGGAATGGATTCATTGACACTTCGTTGCGGCTGTCAAGATTGGCAGGGCCGCAGGGGCCGGCAAGGATAGTGTGTCGCCAATGCTGAGAAATTGACAAAGTAGGTATCACCAAAAAAACATTAGGCCAGGCGCAGAACTGTCTTTCCTCCTCTTCGACATATATATATATATATCACCTTCTCGGCGCATCTGTTCTGCATCTCCAGACATCTTAACCTCGTCTTGAAAGCGACAAAGGAAATCTGGACATTCTTCTTCTTCCAGCCCCAACTATTAGCCAATTTCTTCCCCCATTCCCTCAAGATGCCCGCCTTCCGCTCTGCCTTTCTTCTTCCCCAGGACATGAATTATCCTACACCAATTGAGTCCCAATCGTCGTCTGACATGGGGAATCCATCCCCTCTTTGGCACTGGATGGACACTCCCATCATGCCATGTACAGAAGACTCGCCCATCTTCCAGCATCCAGATGGGCAGTTCTATCCATTGGGAATGGCGATGCCCATGTATGATGGAGATGGGCGAGGTTACTTCTCGGAGATCGACTTGGCGAGTAGCTTTTGTGCCAACGTCGACAGCGGCAGTCCCAGCTGCCTAATGGACTATACCTGCAGTCCAGAGATGATGCAATTCTTCGACCGTGACACCACCGACTACACCTCCAGCCAGGGTGAGGTGTCCTTCGACTTCTCTGGCTTTCCGATTGATGAGTCGACCAATGTGTCGCTCACAGGAGAAGGGGTCGACTTGGTCTCAACAGAGGCTTACCACAACAGCTGCTGGGACCATCCCTTGGAGATGTCGTCGCAAAGGCCTGAGACGATGGCTGACCCCGATCTGTCGTGGCCGGACATCTTGATCGATTCCTTAATCTCGCCCGGGTTTATTTCCTCGTTGTCCTTGAGCATGTCGTCGCTCTCAAGGTCTTTCTACACCGAGGATGGCGTCAACCAGCCCAGGATAGCCCAACCATCGTCTGCCGGACAAACACCCGAGGTCCAGAGGAACTTCATTCATAGTCCCTCGCCGGTACCAACTCAACCCGCCACAACCAATACAAAAGAGTACCAGGACCAGATTCTGATGGAGGATCGGCGAAATGGCTGGTCCTACAAGAAGATAAGGACGGTCCGCAACTTTGGTGTCACAGAGTCAACTCTTCGTGGGCGATACCGGAACCTCACGAAGAGCAGCCACGAGCGTCCGAGAAGCCCAACATGGACAGAGAAAGATGTAAGTTCATTTGTATATTTCATCGATCTTTCGAAGCTTCGTGCCATGTGTCATTGTATATTATTCGTGATGGTATCGTGTAACGACGGAAGCTAATTCGACGCCTTGTCTTTTCTCTATGGCAGGTCCATCTTCTCAAGATTGCGGTGCCGCGTTTCACTGTCACGGCAGGCAGTCGCGGGGTGTCGTGGAAAGCGGTGTCGGAGTTCATCCAGACTCACGGTGACTCCCCATATGCCTTCGCGTATGCAACTTGCAAGAAGAAGTGGGTCAAGTTGACAAAGCCTGCCAGCGAGAGCGTCACACCGAACGTGTAGACGAAAGGGCCGAGGGAAGTCTTGTAAGAGGGAGAATATATAAAAGGGGTGTATCACTAGGAGCTGTACGAGATGCACGCGGGTGCGGTAGAGGGAATGGACTGGCGCCGGGCGGACGGAGCGAATGTAAACAAGAAGAGCCATCATGATGCCACTTGTTCGTTGGCAATTGCCTGTTGTAAAAAATGTATTATATTGTTTTTCTAGTAATATATCAGTGTATGTAATTGAACGAAGAATGATACACCAAGACAATCGGTCCATCAGGATCATGGGCATGAAAGAGTTGTCGGCGCGAGAAGGCTTTCCTTTGATCGGACGGGTACCACAAGTTCACAACTTATAAGTGTAACAGCGCAACTTGCAAGAAAAGGCAGCAGTCGTAGGAAGGAGGAGGGTGTCTCAGGGCTGCACTCTATTCAGGACGTTAGGTCGTGACTTACCAAGCTGAGGCAGTACTCTCGGCAAGAGACACTGATTGAGAAAAGACTAAAAGTTGATGACAAGCCGCCTGCTTCTTCGTTGTACGCCGTTTCGCCACGCGGTAAATCTCGCCTGTGGCCGCGACGCCTTCTAGTGTATCGATCGAGTCCACTGGGCTGCTCTCTCAGTGTATCATGGGACGCCGTCTAGACGTAGATACGCTTTTGCGGGAAGCATCTCGTCGGATAGCACCAGGACCGTCAGAACTGGTAAGAAACAGACATGTCATTTGACTGAATGACTGGGCCACTCGAGCAGATCTCCCCGAGCAGTAAACGGTGCGAAAGCCCACCAAATTCACTTAGGTACTATCTGCCTGTCCACAACGTTTGATGCAGACCATCCAGGCTCCTACATCGGCCTCGTCCGTGACTCCGTGCCTTTGTCCGCCAGCGTGAATTTCCTCGGTGCGACGAGGAAAACCTTTCAAAACCAGCCCGCGTAACTGGCGGAATCAGAAGCAGAGTGAATGAGATGGGATGGGATGGGACGGGGTAACTGCAAACAGCGCCGCCAGTGGCCACCGCAGATGAGGTGAGGGGAAGAAGCGGAGCTGAAAATTAATGCCGTGTGCAATGAATGGGAGAGGCTCCGATTTGCTGGTCCTGGCTTTGTTTCGTAACTGACCAGAAGCAGTGAGGATGTATGTATGCAAAAGAGTTGCAAAACTCGTTTGTCGCGACCCGTCAAGTGCCGTCACCCATGCAGTGTGGGCCGCCGTGGCTGGTGGAGTGGCGTTGGTGTGTGCCGGATCATGGAATGCAAATGCAATTGCCAGGGGGGGTGGGCGAAGAAACGGGAATAACATGGAGATGGAACCGATCCTAGGCCCATATTTTGGACGAATTGAACAGAAGCATCAACAACTTAGGTACATAGGTACCTGACCAGGTTGACGCCGTCAACTTGACGGGAAGGGCAGTGTTGCCATGAGAATGATGCCACCCATCTACGGAGCTAACTCCATGTGCGAACTGCCGTCAGTAGCCTTCACGTGGTGTTGTACATAGGTGACTTGTAAATCCCGCGTTGTAAGTTGTGGGTCCATTTTCTACTACATACCTAGGTACCTAGGTTAGGTACCTAGGTACTACCACCGACCGGGTAATCGCCGATCGGCGGGTATTGGTTGACATCTTGACAATACAATCCACGATCGTCGATGCTACGACCATCCAATCAGACTTGTTGAGCGCGAGAGCGCCAGCGGCAAGCAAAATGGTTATCGATGTCATTGCTACGACACTACATATCTTCCATTCGAAAAGGGTCACGGGTGTGTTGGTATGAATGCATGATGCACGCAGCTGACAGTGCTCTCAATGGGTGGTGTGGGGTGGTGTGACCCCTCACACCAAACCACCCCATGCCTCATGGTGTAGTGTGGTGTGGTGCCCCTGGTGCCACTAGTGCACCAATGGTGTGACAGGGGTAATTTTGTATAGGGTAATTTTGTATAGGTACAGAGTAACTTGGTTTTTGAGTAGGTGACGAGATAGGACAGTTCGCGTGGTGTTATTTTGGGGTTAATTCCATCAATCAAATGGGAGACCTTATTTCACCCTGCCAAAACTTCTTATTTCACCCTGCCCTCCTTCCTAAAACGGTTAGTGTCATGCAGCCCCCTGCTAGCTTTATT
>SRQL01000130.1:0-55662 GCA_018360575.1 Claviceps sp. LM454 group G7
GTGATGGCCCCACTTGGCGTGCCCAAACGTTGGTGCAAAAATGTTCAATTGGTACGTGGGGTACCCTCCTGGTGGTCCAGATAGCGACAACCTCCTCCAGCCCTTGACGAGCGGCGACACAGCAGCAGACTTGGCGGCTCCAATGTGGGATCGAATTCCTGAGCCTGTATGTATGTACTCCGTATTTCCGATTTCGCCCCTCCCCCTGACCCATATTTCACAACATGGGACGCAGCAATGCTACAACACGCCACTTGATCGAGGCGCAGGCAAATTCGCTTCCTCTTCCTTCTCTTTAATCAAAGACGTTGGTATTACCGCGTTGAATCATTTTACCACGACACCTATATCTCCATCTCCTTCGTTGCCGCCAGACTTTACCTGAATCCAATCATTTATCTGTCTCCGTCCTTCGTTTCATCAGCACAACCCTTACGTCACGTCGCGGGCCGCGGCCTTTGCCCCTCACCCCGATTTGTAACGACCCTCGCCTGCTCTACTAAAACCGACGACGAACCCTTGCCCGAGTACACCGCGAGATAGCTTGATTCCGCCATTGAATACGCGACGACACGATGGAGCAATCAAACGGTTCCGCGACGGTCACCAAGACGGCCTCGAACAAAGCGTCGACGTCAGCGTCCGCACCCTCAAAACAGGGCAACGCGAATCCAAAGCATGATTTCTTCTGGACTTACACCGAAGAGCCGCACCGAACTCGACGTCTTGCAATCATTAAAGCTCACCCGGAGGTGTGTGTGTATCCTCGTGTTCTTCCTACATTGATCGGACGTCTATGGATAAAGGGCTTGTTTTCAAATTACTGATGGGTACGGGTGTAAACAGATCACGAAGCTCTGCGGTCCAGAGCCCTTGACGAAATATGTCGTCGTCGGTGTCGTGACTCTTCAGATCGTTCTCGCTTATCTGCTCCGATCAACGCCATTCTGGTCGTTCAAGTTCTGGGCTGTGGCCTACGTCTTTGGCGCTACGGCGAATCAGAATCTGTTCCTGGCCATCCACGAGATTTCTCACAATCTGGCGTTCAAGAGCGCGTTGGCGAATCGACTATTCGCGATTGTAGCCAATCTGCCCATTGCGGTACCTTATAGCGCTGCATTTCGGGTATGTGTTTCATGTCATGCCATTTCTTTCTTCTTCTGCAGCAAGGGCAGTATGTCATGTTCTTGTCTTGAGTGGTGCCGAGCTAATCACCTTTCCGCCACCTGCCTCTCTAGCCGTACCACCTCACGCACCACAAGTCTCTTGGTGTAGATGGCCTCGATACCGATCTGCCAACCGCCTTTGAAGCCATCTTTCTCGACTCTATCCTCGGAAAGGCGTTTTTCTGCACCTTCCAAATCTTCTTCTATGCCCTACGTCCTATGGCCGTTTACCGCGTGCCCTTTACATGGGTATCCCTCGTTAACCTCGCCGTCCAACTCGGCTTTGACGCCACTGTTCTGCATTTCGCCTCCTGGAACGGCCTGCTCTATCTGCTGCTCTCGTCCTTCCTCGCTGGGAGTCTCCACCCCCTGGCTGGACACTTCATCGCCGAGCACTACGTGTACGAGACTGTCACGCCTACGCAAAAGGATCCCAACAATAAAGTCCCCGTGCCCGAAACGTTCTCCTACTATGGGCCTCTGAACTGGTTTACCTACAATGTGGGATTGCACAACGAACACCATGACTTCCCTGCCATTCCGTGGACGCGTCTCCCCGCCGTGCATGCCATGGCCAAAGAGTTCTACGAGCCGCTACCGCGTCACGAGAGCTGGGTGAGCGCTATCTGGCGGTTTATTTTGGATGAGAATGTCGGGCTCAACTGTCGCGTCAAGCGCAAGGAGGGAGGCCGCTTGGTAGGCGGGTCTGTGAACTGGAAGGAGTCGGAGGTGCAAGCCTAAATTTGGGTCGTGTCTCTTGATGACCTTCATTTTTTAAGAAAAAAATTGAGACAACAGGGAGTGTGTACAATGTAACTTTATACTTGGTATTCTTTCAATATTTCGGACTTCTTTCCGATTTTGGGGCGTTTGAGCAATTAGACATAACTTTTCTTCTTTCCGTTTCTTTGTACAATAGTACCGCATAAGGTAGCCTTTATAACAACAGACCGCTTACGTAGCACTACTCATAATTTCCTCACTCCTTCTATATTGCACGTGGAAGTATACTGTGGACTTGCAAGGCATGAGGTAACAAAGGAAAGTGTTATTGTAAAGGAACGCAGCCGTACAACGCATCGCTAGCACAAGTACAGTACAATTGCCCAGAGGCAAGCTACCTACTCAATTATCCCCTGTTCGAGAGCCACACACCACCGTAAAATTCCATCTTAGCACTCGACTAATAACAAAACACACAAAGACCGTCAACCATTCTGTTGCCCCCGTCTCCTGTCTCCCCCACTTCACATATCTCTTTGGAGCCATCGCGTATCAGCTCTCGCCCCATCAGTCCTGTTGTCATATTGGAATCCCTTCCCTGAAGCAGTAACCTTGTCCGTGGTTCGAGAGATGTGGGACATTGGCTTTTGAGCGCCTTCCGCGGGCATTGCCTGCACCTTGGAGACGGAGAGTGCGCCCCGGCTGCCTGCCCCCTTACTACTGAAACGGTCTGCTCCCAATCATTACGTTCCCCGACATTGATTGTCTAGAAAAAGAAGTAGGCAAGCAAAAAGCTTATGAGGCATAGGATGGCGACGATTTGCACGGGAACGCCCTCAGGTTGATGTTCAACAGGGTGCGTGTTCTGGCCTCGGGGCGCCTTCTCGTCGCTGGAAGTAGACTTCACATTTCGCTGGCGCAGGCCGCCGTCCTTGAGGCTCGACAGTTGCGCTTCGGCCTGAGCTAGCATAGTCTTGAGCTCGTCGTACGTCAATTTGGCGGTTTCGGACACGGCGGCGGTGGCTTGAGACACGGTGGATTTGCTCTGGGTAACAGACTTCGCATCCTCGTCTTTCTCGGCGGCGGCGTCGTCAGGTGTGTATGGAGGAGGGGCTGATGAGGCCGCGGCACTCGCATGGCCGGCGCTGGGTGAGAAGAATGATCGAGGAGCACTGGGGGTTTCGCTGGCCTGGATAGATAGAGAGATGAGCTTGGTCAGCGAGTCTGCCACATGGATACCTTTCAAGAGGATGGAAGGGAATGGAGAACGCACCCCGTTCGAAGCACTGGCCCGGCTAGGCGTAGACTGAGCTGCCAATGAAGAACTAGTCTCTGGCGCGGCCTCTCCGTCGGCAGCGAGCCAGATTACCCGGATCTTGCGCTCCGTGAGCTGGGACTTGTCCACCGTCTCCAAAACTGTAGCGACACTGGCAAAGTCTTGGTCGGAGCTAATAGGGGCGCACTGAACGAGGAACTTGTCGCGGCATTTGGCGTCCAGAGGAGCGTCCTGCTTCATAGCCTGGAGAAGGACTAGCGGGACAGATTCGTCAATTTGTTGTTCGCGTGCCATTCAAGCAGCAATCTCGAATGAATGACCAACCTGTGACATCGAAGGAGTTTCCGGGCTCAATGCGACCGGCATTGGGGCGGACGCAGTATTGCTTGGGGGCAGTTGTTTTCACCTGACAGCAAAAAGTCAATGTCTAGCCTTGCTACGTGGATAGGACGGCGGAATGGGTGGACGAGTCGTCAAGAGAGCGTCAGGTGCGCAAGCTAACGAAGCGTGAGCATACCTTGAATGCGAGAGGCACTGTGCCTGTATTTCGAATCGTGAGGGTTCGAGCGACTTCGATCGTGAAGGGGCCTATGAGATGTGAGCCTCGGGATCTTCTGCGGTACAGTCGGAGGGATGGACGGATCTGATGGTATCATGCACATACGAGTGAAGCTCAGCTCCTGAGGAAGGACGTCGACCGACATAGTGTGCAAATCCCCGTCAGGCAAGGAGACGACTCAATAACGAACAAAGTGTATGCGGTGCTCGAGGTGGAATTGATGTCGGCGGTTGTTTCGGCAATGTTACTGGGCAGTGTCAGTCTGTCAGTCGCAAGGCGCACGCAAGTCGATGTTGAGGAGTCAGGACACACGATCGGCACGGGAACTTGGGTCTGGACTTCGGGCGCTGATCTTGGCAAGTACCAGCACAAGCTCTCTGGCGGCCGCGCTTATCGGCAATGTGGTGGGATGACTGACAGCGGATTGATGGGAAATGAGGCTCCAGGAATTTGGCTCTGCGCGCAATGATTAACGTAGATATGTATGGAGCAGACTTTGAATGAGTTGATGGAAGCTTTGTAATTAACTTTGAATGAATCACATGCAGTGACGAACGATGGGCAAGTGGGCACGGACCATGGATGATGAACGGTCTACCGTCTGAGCAACGTGCGTTTGTCTGGTGGTACACCTGTAGGCTGTTGCATAGCCTGTAGCTGCCAGCGGTTGTCAATTGGTGCGGATGACGTGCCGTTAATACCTAAATCGGTCTTCGTCCCATTCAAACACACTTCAACGTCGGCTCCTTGACTGCATCATTGCCCCCTGAAGCAGAAACAACTGCCTCTGTCTTGCCATCCCGAACAGCACAGAACCTCTCACGAGTCAAGCCTCGAAGTCGTTCACTATGCCGTCAGATTTGGAGTCCCTCACCGAAATGGGCTTCGACAAAGCCAGGGCCGAAATTGCTCTCAAGAAGGGCGGCAACTGTATGTTCCAACTCTGTAGCCTAGCAAGAACATGAATCGCTCCCCCGGCACATAAATCGCCCCTCTGACGGGTAGGATGTCTAATTTGCGTCATCACAGTGCAGGGTGCTCTACAGTGGCTAGAAGATAACCAAGACAAGTCTCTCGACGATATCCAGGCCTCAGAGGCAAGCAAAGCACAAGACGATGAGGAGGAGGAGGATGCCGAGACCAAGGCCAAGATTGCAGAGCTCGAGACTGGCAACGCTCGCTCCTTGGTTTGTAACGAGTGTGGCAAGAGGTTCCGAAACCATGATTTGGCCACCTTTCACGCGACCAAGACGTATGCAATCTTCCTCCTCCATCAGCAGAACAGAGCGTTATATTGACTTGGCTCTACTAGGGAACACACAGACTTTTCTGAATCCACAGAGGAGATTGCTCCTTTGACAGAGGAACAGAAGAAAGCAAAGCTCGATGAATTGCGTGAGCGTCTCAAGGCCAAGCGATCTGTTCAGTCTGAGCAAGATAAGGAGGATGCAAGGCGAAACGAGGTGGGTTACTTGCCCTTCGAATGGCTCGTACTTGAGCCTCAATTCTTGCATGCTGGGCCATACTTATCGATATTCTTTAGCAAATTCGACAAAAGTCCACCAAAGAAAGTCATGATCTCAAGGAAGAACTCGCTCGCAAAGAACAGATCAAAGAGGCCACACGAAAGCGCCAGGAGAAGCAAGACGATCTGGACGCCAAGAAGCGTATCAAAGCCAAGATCGAAGCTGACAAGGCTGAACGCCGACGCAAAGCTGAGGAAGCCAAGGCCGCCAGAGAAGGAAGGGCACCAAATTCTGATGTTGGAGCCTCAGCCGCACCCGCACCCGCACCTGCATCTGCACCCGCAAGACCCAAAGCCGATCACAGCCAAGCAAAGCTAAGACTTCAGATGCCAAGCGGCAATTTGATCAAGACATTGACTGCGGAAACTACCTTGTTCGAGCTAGCGCAGCAGGTGCAGCAGGAGACGGGCTTGACGGTGTCGACATTTGCGACTACATTCCCGAGGCAAGTGTTTGAGGGGCATACAGACATGTCCAAGACGTTGAAGGAGGCAGGTTTAGTGCCGTCAGCTGTGCTGATTGTGAAGTGAGAACTGATCAAAAGGCATGACGGCGTTGCGGTGGCCTGGACTGAGGCTTTTTGGGTTTTACGCGGATGCAATGCACGATATAGATGAGGAGCCGATGATTTTGCTTGACACCATAACGGTGTGCAAAGAGAGAAAGCTCAGAGAGACGTCAAATGCAATGCGTCATTTATCGTGTTACCTGCAAAGGAGCAAGTAGACACGAGCGTTGCGATCGGGAAGAATGTATATGATGAACTCCCCCACCGGAGGTCGGTTCAGGCATTGATTAGATGTCGTGCTGCTACGCAAAAAGCGTCAGTAATTGCTGTCACAGACTAGTGGTCGGGGCATGACTGTGATATCAACTAGATTGGATTTGAAAACAGTCTCTTGTTAGCTGTCCATCATGTCGTATCATGATTGACGTTGTACACCAAGAAAGGTAATGACATAGTGATAAAACGATATGTTCACGTGTGGAAGGAGACGGATTTCCTACGGGACCGCACAGCTTAGTGATGCCGCCAATGGTCATGTCAATGGTCATACGGACTTATGCAACGGTGCGTATGGAGTAGGGAAACGGGGACAGGGCTTGCGCAACCTCGGGTGTTGGAACTTGGACGGGATGTTCTACTTTGTGATCGTATGGGCAAGAAATTTCTGGGGTTTTGCGCCTCAGCAGATGCTGAGAGCAAGAAGGCACTCCGTTACTGCCAGATCATCGGAATATATAAGTCACACGCGTGACGCGTTATAGAAAATTCCACGGTCGGTCTGTCCTGTTCGGGTCATTTCGAGTGCGATGACGGCCTGTTCGGAAACATAACCAGACGGAGCAAGCGCTGGGAAATGTCGGGATATACTCTGCGTGACAAAGAATTTTGAACGGCAAGTTGGCCAACACTGAAACTTGACGTTGTTGCATATCTTGTCCCAAAACACACACAATAGCGAAATTCTTCAAAGTCAACACTTTGCAATTGCGGCGCATCGAAAAAAGACCTTGGTATCTCTTGATTTTTTTTATTTCTCTAGGTGCATTCACGTCATATACAACGCGTGTCACCTCTGTCCCAGAGCCGCGGGAGCACTCTGTAGCACACCCCATCCCTCCATCGCGCGATATCGATAGATTGTGGACCCCGAAGCCAGCCATGCAGTGAAAGGACATGAAAAAAAATGGAAGAAAAAACAGGCCAAGTGACAATTCCTTTAGTCGAAGAGACCGAAACCCATATCCTCGTCGGACTCCTCCTTCTCTGTAGAGGCGTTAGTAAACCCATTTTATTCTCGATCGCGGGGTGAGACGAGGTGAGGAATGAATGAACAGGATGTTCGCTGAAAATCATGTGCAAGTTCGTGTTTTCGCGCAACGGGTGGGACGTACCCTCTTCCTTAGCCTCCTCGGCGGGAGCGGCGTCACCGCCAGCGGCAGCAGCAGCACCTCCGGCAGCGGGGGCGGCGGCACCGCCACCTGAGCCAACGTTCACAAGCATGTCCTTGATGTCCTTGCCCTCCAAAGCCTGGTACGTTATTCAAGTCAGCGTCAAGATCCGTTGCGCATTTCGGCGTTCGTTTTCTATCTTCGTCTCAAATCAAAGTCGGTTGGGGATGAAACTCGGTCGTCGTCGTACCTTGGCGAAGATGGAAGTCCAGATGGGCTCAACATCTTGGATGTTGGCAGCCTTGATCAGGGACTGGAGCTTGTCGGCCTGCGAAAGATGTTAGTACAGTGATTCTTGATTTGCTAAAAGCCATCCCCCGTTCATCATTATCTCCATCCGCCTCGAGAGACCAGGTCTTCACAGTCCACTGCTCGACAATGAGCAAAGGCCGAAGTGTCCATGTTGTCCATGATTTACTCATCGCCGTCGATTGCACCGGCACATAATCGTACAAAAGCTGGTGGGCGTGGTTTCCCATGTTTTCTCCCATCTCTGAATGTTCTTCCGTCGTCGAGCGCCAAGATGTGCTGGTTTGTAAAAACTTACGGTGATCTCGACGTTGTCATCGGCCAGGATCAACGCCGCGTACGACGAGGCAAGCTCTGCGTTGGACATTGTGCGTAGAGTTTTGTTGTGTTGAGAGGTTGGATGAACGACAACAAGTCTGCGACGAGGTTCGTGGTGGATGTAGAGCGATTATCAACCACAGCTGGGTCTGCAACACACAGGGAAAATGGCCCCCGGTCGTATTTCTCGCCTGGAGGGCTTGAAGACCTAAGCTTGGTGGGGCCCCATTTTTGGTTTTTCCGCGTGCCGGTTTGTGGTGGCTTGTGCATTGCGCTGGGGCACCAAGAAAGTGGTGATTGGTTGATAGAGATGGCCAATCAGAAACTGAGCTCTCGGCTACAACTTTTGATTACGGAGTATACACCCACTACGTCAGACTTGCACTTCATATCCTGGACCGCGCTGAGTCGCAAGCGTTGAGAACTTGAGATATGTAGAACTCTGAGTTGTCGCTGCATCGGTGCCGTCGTTACAAATGTAGATGTCAGATGCTCACTTCTTCGCGAATAGATCTGTCCGGCATTTTTGTTGCCGTCACTCAGCACTATGACATGACTCCTTTCCGTGGTGTTCTCGATGGTATCATGGCCTATGGGCCAGTGAGGTTTCGTAGTCACACGCGTGACGCAACACTGCTGTTCGGCAGTCTCGCCGGCACATACGTACTCTATTAGGTTGTATCTTAGACCTACGTATGTACAATGTTGTACGGAGTACGGAGTTAGTAGGTTAGGTAGTTTGAGCTCTACGAAAGTAGGTACATATGTACGGAGTATGTAATGTATTGCAGGCAGGTGGCTATGCGGCCAGTGGCCACTGGCCAGTTGGCAGTTGCCAGTGAGTCAGTGACACACGAGCAACGCGTTACATGAATAGGTACGCCAGACTGAAAGTAGACTTTTTACGGAGTACACAGGTACTCCGTTACGACCCAGCCCACTCGCATGTCGCGGGATTGAAAGTTTGGTCCATCCATTGGCATGCGTTGATTCGCCGAAGAGTACTCCAGGCTTTCGTCCGTACTCCGTAGTGCAATTAGTGCAGTAATTCCTGGCCAAGTTGCCACAAGGCAGGGTTCTGCGGCAATGCATCTGAAGTAAATTGTCCCCCTGTCCTGCAGATGACGAGTCGGGCCAAGACCCCGTTGCATCATCAAGGCAATGGGAATACTCTTGTGGTTCGTGAACGCTCGTATCCTTCTACCTACTCCGTAATCTTCCCCTTAACAGCTCGCGATTATCACGCTCACGCCACCATCTATCCATTGTCTTCCCCTCCACCCCGCGCGAACGCCACTTGCAACTTGCCCCAGTCCTACCAGATACAGTAGGACGTGCCCAGTTTCGGAGACTTCATCTTCGGTACTACTACTCTGTACATGAGCTCGCATCGCACAGAATCCATCTTGAGGTCAACGCCGGCACCTACGACATAACATAGGGTCGTTTCGCTTGCTACTCGCAAAGCCAAGCTACCCCCACTCTCCAAGACGTGCTGTCCCGCAGTGCGACGTGCGACAACAGATTCGAAGCATGGATACCCCAGCTATCCCGGCTCCGAGGGACGCCCGGGAACAAGCGATACTGGCCCGCCTCAGCGCTATTCGGGATCACTTGTTGTTGTTGAAACAAGATCGAACCACCTACATTCGCAGTCAAGATGTGATACCACTATACGACCAGACCATCGAGCAGGTCAAAGAGCTCAATCACGTTCGAGCCGAGATTGGTACCCACGAGGAGAACAGAGGTAAGCGGAAATAACTGCCACCCAGCATGCCATCGTTTAGTCGCTGTCACTAATGTGTTTTTTTTTCATATTTCCATCCGCAGTGGATAAAGTTTTGGAGAGCTGCTTTCAGCTACTTTCGCTGTTTTACCTCACAATCGGACGAAACAACGAGGCTCCGGCCTCGTACTCTCTGACATCCACCATCAAGAGACTGTTGGATCATTTGACCGAGGCGGCCATCTACTCGGCCAAGGACTTAGAGAGTATTAAGTCCAACTTGGAGGAGACGGTAAAAGCCATCGGTCAGGGTGAAACGACAGAGGCATCGCAAGCTGAGCAGTCGCCGTATCTGTTGGCGCTGTTATCCAAGAGGGTGGCACTGTGTCAGGGCATGCTGGCCAACTTGCGCAAACGCCTTGAAGGTATCGGCGGCCCGCTCTTAGCCACCCATGAGAAGCTCATCTCAATCCTGCGCCAGATATCACTAGCCAATACAAAGTCCAAGGTAACACGAATCAGGCTTCTATTTGTTGCTGTTGAGCCGAGATTTGTTTTTGCTCTAACATTTTGGGAGTAGTTCTCGACGAGTGAGGTCCAGAAATTGAGAAGTCAGTTGCTAGAGGTTGGCGAAAAGCGGAGGAATGGCAAATTCGTATCCCCGGACGGCACTATATGTCCTGGAGAAGCCGAGATCAGCGAGCTTTACGAAAGATGCGTCAAGTGGTCCGACATGGTTTTGGAGAGGTATGTGTCAACACGCGCGCCAAATTATTCTCCTGATTTTGGCGGTCATCACCAAAGGACGTGTTCCAACAATTAATGTCTCGTCCTTCTACAGAAAGGGAGTCGTTCATGACCAATGGCGACCTACATATGATACTCTTGTGAGCATCCGGAACGACTTGGAAAAACTGTCTTTGACCCAGGCTTGGTCATTACGCGAGACCGATTTGTACGACTTTCAGCGTCAATTGGATAAGATCGACGAGAGCAGAGTGAACGGCAACTTCTTGGACGACAGAGGACGTCCAGCCGATCTATGGACACAGCGAACGATGCTATACTTAATACGTCGATGCTATGCCTACATCTATTCGTTCATGCTCTCGTCGGAACCGGTATCCGAAGCTTTGTTGCCAATCTACAATCAACTACAAACGCTCAAACGATGTCTGGTGGAAGTCAAGAAGAATGGCGGCGTGTCGTCGGTCCGAGAGTTGTATCCATATAGTATGAAGGTAAGAGAGAAGCCAAAACCTACTTTGAAGGTAAGCCGAAGTACAATCAGTTAACAAGGCATAGCTTAACTCGCTCGACAATATGCGGGTCGACGGCAAATTTGTCGTTAACGACGATGTCCCTGAAGGCCAGGGCAGTGTCAGTGGGCTTCTCGCGGAATGCTTCGACCTAAATTACGAGTTACGGGTAGCAGCCGAGGAGGGCACCAACGAGGATGACTGAATTTGTGCCCTTACTAATACGCTAGGTCCTGACGGAGGTTAATGACTGGCTGAGTTTGAAGTCGTGAGAAATAATTGGGTCTTTTTTCATGTGGTAGTGCGTTCAAATGCACGGGAATGATAATCACGTCTGCATTTTAATTTCGGCCACCAGACCATGGGTTTGATCCATCTTCGAGGGCTGCCTTTTCCAATTCCTACTCCGTAGGAGGCGTTTGCATCAAACTTTTGCGATCATCCAGAATCGACTTGCTATCGATTCATGGTGCTCATCTGTAATACAGGCATCCTCTCAAAGACGCAAGGAGTAGGGGAAGCCGGTAGTTTAGGCATGTATGAATACAAAGAATGAAGCGGCTAGCAATCTATGTCCTTAAGGGTCATGGAGCTCTGAATGCACAAAGGAAGGGGTGAATTTGGATCTGGCGACACATCAGTACATATTCTATTTGTTCTGAATTACGCTGACAGAGGTTAGACACATCACTTACCCTTGCCAAATCCCACACGCCACCGCTGACGTAGACATCTTGTTTCACCTGCTCGAAAACCTCCGCCCTACTCTCTGCCCTGCACACAAACGTGCTACCCATGAAGTCAAATTTGGTAGGATCGTCCTCAAGGTCGGGCACACTATTCAGAAGAGCGCCTACACTTTGTCAGTCGTTGCCTTGTTGTCGCTTGCGGCTTAGTCCTTATGCCAAGGAAGTACGCACCGCCCATTTTCCATTGTCCCGATGCTACAAGGTGATTCATGTTCTGCACATGAAGCCTATAATAAGTGCACGAGTTACAAAAAAGGTCGAATGATTAGGGACATTGATCTTGGTTGCTCCTGGTGCAAGGCGCGACGAGAAGGGGCTTCGGGGGCTCAGGCAAACATACGACCGCAGTGCTAGGCGAGTTTTTCTGACGGAAGGCTTATCGGGGATGATGACGAGGAATTCGCGCCACATTGGGGCCGTCGACATGGGGAGGCTTTGTATAAGGATGCGTGGGAAGACTGTTCAGCGGATGGATCATGGGTTTTTGCGCGGATGAATTTTGGAGAGATGAGTGAGATGGGGGGACATTTTGAGTCTTGACACTTGAATCTTTTATGAGTCTTCGTTGTGGTACTGCAGTGATTGATCTATGGCACGAGAGCTGGACGGGCTGGGCTGCTGTGGTGATGCGTGAATATGTGGCGGCTTGGTGAACATATGTACCTAGATACATTGGTGGTGATGTTGGTGAATCACGGATTGATTCACTGGTCAGTGGTTGCCACTGTTCACTGGTCACTGGTCAGTGGTGATGGCGTGTTTTGTGGGGTACATAGTGAATTGAATCAACAACGTGTCGATGCTCAGTGACCAACAACTGTCCACAAGAACGGCACCACCATTGCATGTCATCGTTAACAATCCCATAAGCACAAAGACGTTTTTGACACCATTTTCGACATTCAGCGTCATCTGTTCACTTCGATCCAGAACCGCAGCGTTACACACACCCATCGTCGTCATCCCACTTCCAGCCTATCTGTCATGGACCCCACGTCTGTCCATGTCGTCGTTCACCAGGACGACACCGTGGTGACCATCGCCGGCATCTTTTCGTCTTTATCTGCTGCCAACGCAGCGTGTTTGCGGCTTTGTGAGGAGGCAGGTCTGCAGAGGGAGGGGGCCGGGGGCCAAGAGGCTGGAGAGGCGAGTAGGCCGCTGAAGCCGCTGAGATGGAACTCTCCCGAAGGTATTTCGTGCTGGGTTGAGACTCATGAGGTTGCTTGAGGAGAGACGGAGGCTTTCTGTTTTGTCCCTAATGTGTGATCTACAAGTGCAAATGTACGTACATATATCGGGTCACGTCAGACTGTAAAGAGATTTGGGCACTCGTTTATCTAGGGCCGGATGGGCGACACCGTTCAGGCAACCTCACCAAATAGGTATCTACATCTTTGATTTATGCGTTGAAAAAAATGACACTTGAATCTTGATACCTCCACGACGTTAGATGATCAATCGAGGCACCGCTATTCGATCGAGTTCTGGTGACATCGTTTTGAATTTTGAAACCTTAGGGTAGCTGTTCAGTGTTGAGGGAGGGACCGAATGGAGCCGACATGGAAGGGCCCTAGAACGTTTGACAGGCACCCGGTCGGTCCCCGGATCACACGAATGAGTGACACACTGTTTCGGTCTGGTGCCTTCAAAGTTCCGGCCCAATCTGGGCCTTGACCCCTGCTACAACAACACCCAACTTCACCCAAATCCCATCCTCAGCCAGACTGGTATCTCGAGTCCTCGACCCCCGACACACGCGAACCTCCTGTCTGCGTTACGAAAGCATACTACGACCAACCAGTACATGACCACAACGCAGAGTATCCCGTCATGGCTGAGGTGGACGGTCTGCCCATCTTTGGTGCCGAGCTGAAGGCATGTTGCATTCCCCGTAGCTTTCGGGCTGCCAAAGAAGCTGCGATGCATAGCACGCAACTCCTTCGCGCCAATGGCCACCAGGCTGACAGTGTCTTGATGTAGGATGGGTTCAAACCAGCGAGCGCCTGGGTTGGCCATGGCGTTGCTTGGCTCGACGACATCCAGCAATTCTATCGCGAACGTTCTCTGATCGAAAAAGAATACAGCGCTAAGCTGAGCGCCCTAGCTAAGAAATACTTTGAGAAGAAGAATAAAAAATCTTCGCAGCTAAGCGTTGGTGACACACCAAGCATGACTCCTGGCTCGCTGGAAAGGTATTTCGCTCACGATATGAAGCCCTCCTTGCCCCGATCGCCACACACTCTCCGAGTCTCGAGCTGACGAGGAACGGCAAGTGCTTCGTTAACAACATGGTCTACCCAACTTACGACTCTCGAGAGCCGCGCCGCGGAGCACGAAAAGTACGGCAACTTGCTCGTTACGCAAGTCGCTGAGCCACTAAAATACTATGGCGCACGCTTCGAAGAACTCCGCAAAAGATATGTCGAATACGCCGACAAGCTCGCTGCTGAGCGTGACTCTTCGTATGGCGATTTACGAAAGGTCAAGGGCAAGTACGACGCCGCTTGCCAGGAAGTCGAATCCCGACGGAAAAAGTCCGAGGCACACCACGACAAAGCCAAGGCACAGAGCGCCTATCAGCAGCAGATCTACGAAATGAACAATGCCAAAAATAGCTACCTCATTGCGATCAACGTCACCAATAAGCAAAAGGAAAAATACTACCACGAGTACGTGCCAGAGGTCATGGACAACTTGCAGGATCTAAACGAGTTTCGGACCATCAAGTTGAACACGCTCTGGGACGTAGCGAGCAAGCTTGAGGGCTCTTTGTTGAAGGACAGCCACGACATGATGGACCACTTGGGCCTGGAAATCGCTCGAAACCAGCCTCATCTTGACTCGCTCATGTACGTGCGGCACAATATGGGAGCCTTTCAAGAGCCTGCGGACAGGGAGTTCGAACCGAGCCCCGTATGGCACGACGACGCCACCATGGTGGTGGACGAGACGGCAAAGATTTACCTGCGCAATGTCTTGAGCAAGTCGAAGTCCCAACTGGGCGAGTTGAGACGAGAGGTGGACAAGAAGAGGCGGGATACCGATGCAGTCAGGAGTCTCAAACAGCGCATACGGGAGGGAACGGAGAAAAATGACGAATTGGAGGTCGTGCGCTCCTTATTCGCCCTGCAGGAGGACCTGCACTCGGTAGATCGCCAGCGATTGACCGCAGAAGTCGAAACCGGTACTATTACCGCCGTCGTCGGCGATGTCACGCTCGGTGCCAACAACCACAATTTCAAGGGCCAGACCTTCAAGATACCCACAAACTGTGATTTGTGTGGCGAACGTATCTGGGGCTTGAGCGCCAAGGGGTTCGACTGCAGAGACTGCGGCTACACCTGTCACAGTAAATGCGAAATGAAGGTTCCGGCCGACTGTCCCGGCGAGCAGAGCAAGGAAGAACGCAAAAAGCTCAAAGCAGAGCGGCAGGAGGCTGCAAATCGTCTCATTGTACGAGATCTCACAGCGCCAGCTCACGTCGCCGAGTTGCCCAATCTGTCCAGAAGCAACACGATGAACTCACTGAGCTCGCATTCAGCCAGGAGATCAGCATCTGGCCAAGCAACACCTGCAAATTTGGATACCGTTGAGGAACCATCCTCGGCACCGCCTGTGCCTGCAGGTAGACCCAGCATCTCGCCCAGTGCAAGTGGCGCCACGACAACGACACGAAAAAGAATGGTCGCTCCGCCGCCAACTGCCTACGTGAGTGGGATGCTAGGCGGCGGCGCTACGAATGGCAGCAGCGACAAGGGAGAGAAGAAGGGCAAAATGCTGTACCCGTTCGACGCCAGCGGGGATGGAGAACTTACCGTCTCGGAAGGCAGAGAAGTCGTCTTATTGGAACCCGACGGTATGATGCCACGGACCCCTACCCTTGATGACCTACTTGGCTCTTTCTTCCTCTCTTTCTCACACGCTAACGAAAATATATAGATGGCTCTGGCTGGGTCAAGGTACGCGCCGGCTACAAGGAAGGCATCGTGCCAGCATCATACGTTGACTTCGCCGCACCGTCTCCCCCTCCAGCTCCCCCACGCCCAGAATCCACCTACTCCAACTCAACTACATCCTCCGCCGCACTCTCGTCGACAGCAGCAGCAGCAGCAGCAGCGGCAGGAAAGAAGAAAGGCCCAGCCGTGGCCCCTCGCCGTGGAGCTAAAAAGCTCAAATACGTGGAAGCTCTGTACGAGTACGCGGCGCAGAGCCCAGATGAGCACTCCATGATGGAAGGGGAGCGGTTTGTGTTGATAAAGGAGGATCCGGGCGATGGGTGGGTCGAGGTAGAAAAGGCGGGTGTGACGGGTAGTGTGCCGGCGAGTTATGTTCAGATGATGTAGAGGCGGATGAGCGAGTACATCTATGTAGATCGTCATTTTTTCCCTTGTCTCTTCTATCTCGATTTCTGGTCTCTGATTTATGGGTTTCCGGTTTGAAAATTGCAATACATACCACGGGTTTGCGTCTCCTTGCCCTTTTTGCGGAGTAGACTTACCTGGGCTGAACTCGAGATAGTTTAGAATTGATACCAAATATCATCATCATCACACAAGTCTGCAGTTTGAGTTTGCCATGTACATATTACAATCGCGAGTCCAAGATGTATCGTATCAATGGAAGGAGAATAGTAGAGGACAGCTGTCGTGAATCTGATGGATCGTTGCTTGAATTGGCGTAGGTACCTAGGTAATGATACGTAGAGTGGGCCGAGGATTTCGACGCGTTAAAGAACCCCTGGACCAGGTCCCGGGTTTACCGTTTCTGCATCTTCCCCCTTTTCTCCCCCACATGACAAACCATGTCATCAGATCAAGCTTTCAAGCTTCTAAACGATGTACTATCATTGGATGCAGCAGTGCAAAGTATGTAGGTATGCACGCAGCAACTTCACACGTGTATGTTTGGACGGAGGTCTTACCGCTGCAGGATCTAATGTAACTACAGAGTACATAGATATTCGTCATGAAAACCAGTGGGAGATAATCGAGATACTCTACGGAGTATCATGTAGGAATTCGCTGGACGCTGGACCGAGGTCCGAGAGGGGTCCATTGGGCCTTGGCACCAACTGACGATGCTTAATTGTACTCCGTACATTCCTATTCGATCGTAGGCTGTAGCATCGCGTCGGCTTTACGTTTATATTGCGCAGTGGGTCCTTGACTCCTTTACGGAGTAGACTCCAAAACCCAAAACCGCATTTCACAAAATATGCCGGCGTGGCTTGGCGTGGGGGCGAAATCTTTCATCCATCCGTGTTGATTCTCAGAAACGCCTTCTACGGAGTACTGTTTCGTTCTTCTTCTGCTTCGCCGGTCTGTTTCAACTTTCTCGTACCTGGGGACGACACCTCACGGGTGTGTGTGGGTCTCATTATCACAGTTTCGCAACCTCGGCATCTTATTCACGACATCCGGCGCCATCTGCGCACTGACTTGTTCGTGCTGCTGGCGATTCGACAGGTCACCGACCGGGCCGGCATCGACTGAGCTTGTCCGGTGCGAGGGCCCATTATGAGCATCGAGGTGCACTTGACGATTCACGTCCGCAAGACCGCCGATATGACCGCCAGTGAAGATGTGGATGGGCATCTGGGCAGCAGGGAGCGCGGTGGCCTGCAGCTCGATGATCACGAATACGACATGGAAACGGTGGAAAGAGTATACAGGTATAGTTTTCCAACGTTGTGCTTTTTTTCCCTCTTGGGCTTCGCATTGGGGAGAGGAAGGGGTACCTGGATTGGGGAAGATACCTCACCAATCTTCGAACTATCACAACCTCTGGAGCATCCCCAAGTAAAAAAAGGCGGAACACAATCAGGAACATAAGGCTAACGATTGCTCCTTGGCGGCTCGTCTCCAAAAAGAAAACTTGACTGGAGAATCATCCCGCCCTTTTGGCTGCTGTATTTCCTGTGCTCGGCCATTCGCTCCAACATTGGCATTGCCCAGACCATGAATGCCTCACAGAAGCACGACTTGATGACGGTGTTGCACCTGACCGCCAAAGACACCTCCACAGCCCTCGCCCTCTTCTATGTCTCGTACGTCCTCTTTGACTTCCCATCCAACCTGGTCATGAGTCGACTGAGTCCCCGCGCGTGGATGGCTCGCATCGTTTTGGCCACCAGCGTTGTGGGAGCGTGCTTTGCCGCTGTCCATAGCGCTGCGAGTCTGAAGCTGCTGCGGTTCTTGCTAGGCATGGTCATTGCAGGCATGTGGCCTGGTATGGCTTTCTACCTGACTCTGTTCTACCCTCCCTCGCGGACAGGCAAGCGAATCGGCATGTATTTTACTGCCTCGCAGGTCTCGGCGGCTGTGGTCGGCCTGGTCTCTGCGGGCTTCCAGCTCATGGATGGGGCGGGCGGCTTGGAGGGTTTCCGTTGGATGTTTCTTCTGTACGGGCTTGTCGGCATTGTGCTTAGCATCGCGCTGCTGTGGTGGCTTCCTGACAGGCCGCTGGCACCGGGACAGGTGCGCCATCGGTCCAAGTGGCTAGACTGGATGCCCAGGACGCCGGAGGCGCTCACAGGACAGGACGCTGTTGTTCATTACCATGATCTGCGACGAGTGTACCACTCTCGACCATGGACGATGAAGGATTTGGGACTCGTGCTTCTGGATTGGCGGCTGTGGCCGTTGATCCTTATGTACTTTGGCGTCGTTGGCGTCGGCATCGGCACCCAACTCTATGGCTCTGTGATTATAGCTGCGATCCATCCAAAAGCGAGCGCCGTAACCGTGAGCTTGCTCTTCGCCCCCATCTGGATCATGGATCTTATTGCAATTCTTATGGTGACGCCTCTTTCTGACCGTTTCCACGGTCTACGAGCCTTCTTTTTCGCTGGAGCCGCGTGTATCCAGATCGCGGGCCTCCTCGTCACCACATTTGCACTCGGCAATGGCTGGGCCCGCTACGGCGGCCTCCTCATGGTAGGATTCGGACTCGGCCCAACAGTGCCCATCTGCATGGCCTGGACATCGGAGATTTTCCAGCATCGCCACGGCGAGGTCGGTGTCGCGGCTGCCACGGCCCTGGTTTCCGGCCTGGGCAACCTAGGCAGCATCGTTACCACGTACGCCCTCTACACGGGCTGGCCTGAGGATGCCAAAAAGGGGCCTCATCAGTTCCGCGGTAGCAACCTCGCCATGATTGGTATCCTATGCTTGAGTATCCTCAGTGCGTTGGTCATGATGCTGCTACTGCGGATGTTGGGTAACCAACCAAGCACAAAGCTGCACGATGAGTCCTCGGGCGAGTTTCAGGACGGGGCCGCGAGGAGGGAGACGCAGCAGCGGGGATTCGGAAATATCTCCGCTTGTTGGGCCACGTCTCGGGGCGCATAAACAGGTGCTTTGTCGTCTGCATGGGTGAGCCGGTCAGACAGCCGTCGTTGAAAAAAAATTGTGTCTCGTTACTTTCAAAGGGGCACATTGCAATTCATCTGCGTCTCATCTTGAAAGCCTGGGTTGCTTCACATCATCAAGTGCTACCAGATTTCCTCTTTGCTGTATTCGTAACGGCAAGAACAATGCCTGCTATGATACCGTACATTCATAAGTATCTATACCAATGCGACGAATCTCACGTTGATATTTATTCTTCCTCGTTGTTTGTTGTTATTCAAATGTACATAGACATAGTCATGATACCCCCATCCGTGTCCGGACGCGCTGTCTAACGAGAAAGTGGTCAGTTTCTCGACGGCGACAGTGCTTCTACGCCATTACCGGGACAGCGTTATTGGACCGAGTGCTTTTTTCTGTTTCAAATTTTTGCTCAACGACAATGCTGGTACGCTATCGTTGGGGACCTCATGGGGGGCAATCTTCTTTCTTTTGAGTATTTAGTCTAGCCTAGTAGTAGATAACTTGTGAGTGTGTACATGTCGTGCCCACAGTCAAGGTTACTACCTATACATGTGTCCTGGACGCAGGGGGGCACAAAGGCACATTCTTGATGTCACTATTGGGAGGCAATATTGTGTGCACATCTGACTCCGCCTCCTTTCGAGACTTGTTATTCTGTAGGGAAATTTACATAGCGCAGCTGACGATTTACGAGCTATCGATCGACGTCTCATTCACGCCGTATGACGTGGCGCGGATGAGAGGGGCATCTTTGAGGCTATTGTATTACCGTGTCCTTGATTGGCAATGGAGTCGTGATGCTTCCATCTTGTGTAATGCATGATAGATCGCGTGACCGGGCTCTAACATAGCGTAGATGGACAAAATTTCCTCGATCGCAATGAGGCTTGCTCGTGCAAAGACTATTGTTGTCACGTTAGATGCTTCCACGACCAAGGGCTGCACTCGTCTGTGAATGGCTCTGCATATCACTCGCCCTTGGCCTATGCCGTGAAATCAAATGCGTCCTCTAGGAAAGCATGCTTCACATGCTTCACATTGGCACCCTACCAGGCAGGACTAGGTCCAGAAATCCTAACAGGAAATGTCGACGTGTCTGGTCAGCTGGCTACCTAAAGCCGGACGGACCGAGTCAGGCCACCATGGACATCATTCACGCATCTGACAATACGATGAAGAACATGGCGCCTTTGGACGACATAACGTCAGACGCACAAAATCTGAAGTGTACCGCCCTTCGGAGAGCCGCACAATGATTGACAGAGCTAAATAGCGTCAACATGTGTGATACAGGATGACAACATCAGTGGAAGCGAAGCTCGCGGGATCATAGAGTTGGGAGACAGTCCGGAGTTTGGGCGCTGAATTTTTATGGTATGTACTATGTAGCATGCACAGGCAAAACTTCGATGCTGAGCTGCTTTGCTTTGCTCCTCTCATGCCACGTTGCGCACTGCCCGTTGTAGGGGAGGAAAACTCGACAGGTAGTGACACTGGCCTTACTGAACCGCAGTTAGGACTATTGGTTGGTGGCTCGAAACCCATGGAAGGATGACAGTGTTTCCTTGCATCGCGGGCATAGACGTCGAAGTTGCAGCCTTGGCTGAGTCGACACGTCCAGTGACTCATGAGTCAGAATATGTCGTGAATAGAGGCTAGAGCTGGGCGAAATGACTCTGAGTACACGTCTGACGGTTTGGCAGTCTGACGGGATCCAAAGACCATAAAATAGCTTGGACTAGCCGGTCTGATAATACTGCGAGAGAAGGGGAGCAGCATCAGAAGCAGCAAAAGCCTTAAAGGCTCGCATGATGAAGCAAAACAGAAAGTATTGAATTCGGCAGCCCTCAGATGATTCGACTGAACAGGTCGTGTGACCGACTGGCCCCCGCATCACGTGATCCCTCACATCAAGTCTACAAGCCTGCCTTGGCTAAACTCTCCGCCGGAAGACAATGCACGGTTTGACTCCTTTTTCATACCAGAATTTTCAGGCCAGCAAAACACCACCGACCGACGCTGCCCGCGCTTACTCGCTGCGTCGAGAGACACACAACCTGCTCTCGCATCGGCATCAGCATCAGCACCCGGTGACACCAGCGCCGACGTCCGCTGCGACACAGCTGCGCGGTCGCCCTTGCGCCGCTGACGACGCGAACGCACACCTCGCGCGTCCGGCGCCTCCGCTTCTCAGCCATCGCGGTCGACTTCTGCCACCTCCCTTGCCCCGGAGGGTTTTGTCGCGCCGCCTCAGAGCGACCTCGCCGGCAGCGTATCGAGCACTTGCGATCATGAGTGTCGCCTATGAGCCCAGGTCCTTCATGCATGAGGGTGCCTATCCCCCCCTAGGCGAGGAACACGACGAAGTTCATGGCGTCGATCAACGATACACAGACTCCGAGGTGGCAGCGCATCTAAGCCATTACACGGCCGACGCAGCTCTCCTAGAAGACGACCGCATAGGGGATGATAGGATAGGAGATGAACGGGGCATCATGGTTGGCGACGATGAATGCGCCGTCCAGGACTCCGCGCCGCTGGATTTGGATACCAAGTTCCCGTCACCGATACCAGATGCTCTACATGCGCCGCTACTGCCGACCGACCCGATTCCCGAAAGCAAGGAGCCTTCTCCCGGTACGGGATCGCCTGCGTCCATGCGCATTAAGACTATCGCTAAGCCCGACCGCGACGTTGTCAAACAGGCAGACGGCAAATTTCACTGTCCATTGGAGGATTGCAAGGAGGACGTGCGCACGTTCTCACGAAAGTGCGAATGGAAGTAAGTTGCGCTGTTGCAGAACTGTTCTTGCTATCCAAGATGTACGAAAAGAAATAAGGAAAGCCAAGAAAAAAGCAACTAACCGTTCTTCTGAACAGTAAGCATATGGACAAACACGAGCGCCCGTACCGGTGCCCTGCGGCAGGATGCGAAAACCTGCCAGGCTTCACGTATTCAGGCGGTCTGCTGAGACACGAGCGCGAAGTGCATGGCAAGCACGGCGGACCAAAGAACACCGTCAATTGTCCTCACCCGAACTGCAAACGACACACAGGCAAGGGCTTTTCGAGACAGGAGAATCTGAATGAACATTTGCGCAGAGTGCACACAAACAGTGAAGGAGGAGGAATCACTCCACCACCGCCACCGCCACAACTACCCGTCGCCGCGGCTGCGGCCGCCGTCGTCACTGCCGCGGACTGGGTCACGACTCCCGAGGACAACGAAAGCGAAAAGTCGGGCACGAAGCGCAAGCGCCGATGGAGTGGGCAGAGCGACGAAATTGCGGAACTACGAGGCGAAATCAAACGGGCACGCGAGGCGAATGAGAAGCTCAGAGCGGAACTAGAACAACAGTCGCAGCATTCGCTGGCCATGATGGCGCAAATCGCGGAGCTTCAGGATGCGCTGCGGGATGGACTCGGACAGAATAGCTTAGGGGCACCGACTGCACAGATGATGTAGGGACCACAGTGCATGGGACGGACCCAGACAGGTATCCTTCAACGGCGATCAATGCACTAGCCGCAACTACAAGCGCTGCATGGGGCTCTAATAGATCAACCGTCTAGCCCGACGACGGCAATTGATTCGGAGTTGACGAACAAACAGGAGATGCGGCCTGAGTTGATTTAAGGTCAGTGCAGATCGCGACCTCGAGAGAGAAGCCATACAATCCACCTGCGACGATTGCAGTCCGAAATACCGGCACAGAAGAAGAAGAATAGCGGTCCTGCGCAAGGAGTTCACGATGAATGCTTACGACGAACAAACCTTACAACCTCCCTCTGACGAAGAAATACGATGGCTAAACACAACTTGCTCCTCCCAACTCTTTAATTATACTTTTTAGTTGCACTTATCTGCATCTTCTTTCTCAGAAAAAAAATGTGTTCAGGGAGAGACATGGCTCTCTGACGCATTCCTCTTCTTCTTTTTACACTTCTTGCTTCACTTCCTTGTAATCGTTTTGCAGCACGGATAGGCGTTCCAGGCACATAGACGACTTGTCAAATGCGATATGGTATCTTCTCTCAGTGCAGCATGCTAGGTACACGCGACGAGCCCCATGGAAGAAGGGGGTATTGGCCGGCGCCGCGACATGTACACGTGTTCCAGCAAACTGCGAGAGGCCTTTTCTTTTTTTTCTTGGCTTCTTCTCTTTTCCTATTTCTCTCCTCCTTTGTCTAAAACCTTAACGTTTACTGCCATTATGTATCACTGCGCTGTTTGTGCCAGCGGTGCGATTTTGTACGAGTATGAAGATGATCTTCTCTAGGTAGGACGGCCCTTTCTTTTTTGATACCACGTCATGAGACAGAAGGGATGAATGCAATTTTTTGTGTCTTGATCTTGTTCGCGCTGTGCTGTTTCGTTCTTTTCAAGTTTGGTAGGTGTGCTTCTGGTCGAGAGCGAGGAACGACTTCGCGCCGGAGAGCTGCTCTGTCTCTTCTCTTCTGGAAAGGGCCACAAGCACGACACGACTTTTGTTGCACACAGAGGAGACGATGGCGCAGCCGACTGGCCAGTACTATCATGCTTAGAACTCTCTTTATGATGTACAATATCTGCACCCGCGTTGTCCGTTGTTGCCTTCCGTACATCGCACTGTCCCAACCTATCGGATCGCCACCGAAGACTCTAACCTGCACGATTGCATGTATATTTTGCGGACACCACCACTTCTTCCGTTCTTTATTTTCCCATCATCTAAAGAATGAAAAATGCAGCGGCGTCTGCACCACGGTAGACGACCCCGAACTACGTACATATCGGCAAGAGCGAAGTGTGGCAAGAGGACTTTGGCAAAGCGCCTGTTTCAGTATGCCTTTATTGCACTTTGGACACTCGTCACATCTACCAGGACCACGACTATGCTAACTTACAGCTCACATATATGACGTCTCGGAGTGTTGATTACCACGATTTTGTTTAGTGCATACCGGTAATAGTGGAATCGAGGCGCGACATGCCACACCGATTTCACTCTTCTGAGATGCCCATTGACTGGCAGCTATCAAGGAAGAGTGCCAACCTTGCCTGGATACTTCGCCTAAGCGAAGGCGTGTGCTCAACGAACCCAGCCGGAAACTGCGTCTTCCAGTCCGTTGAAGTTTCTGACTCCTGAGACCAGGTGAGCGATGCTTGTGCCACTTCTCGACATCAGCGAGTTGTTTTGGTGACGAATGACGACGTTGTGCTCAGGAAAGGAGATATCTATTGCGTATCAGCAAAAGGATGACTGCTTGCGAGCTGAGGCCTTGAAATCTTGATAGCAAGTGCAAACGCAAACGCAAACAACCTGCGCTTCAACAACCCGAGAAGCAAACGAATCATACTGGTGTAGGCTCCGATTCGTAATTTGCGGCAGCTTGCCGTTTGGCACTGCGTCCGTCAGCCTCGCGCATAAAATGAACGTGTGCCCGTCAACATTTTTTCTTGGGAATTCAAGACTTCCGTCCTGGTTTTCTTACCTACTCAAGCACTCCCACGAAGCCGACAAACAAGGAGAACGAGTTATAATGGGGATCGATATGGGCTTCGACATGGTTCCACGCCTAACCTCGCAATGGGAGGATACATCCAAGTGGGGTGCCTTCCTTGACGATATTAAGAAAAACTACTTTGACGATCCACGAGTCGAGATGAAAGCGAGCCATATCCTGTTCCAGGTTGGAGAGCGCCCCGCGCTGCCTTTCGAGGGGTCCAAATTCCTGCGATTTAGCTCCAAGGTCAGCATAGACCCAAGAACAGAGCAATATATTCGCAATGTCTTCAAGTGCGCCAAGCTGCATTTTGGTCCTCGTGTTGTCTTTTGGGACGAGCACTTCGATCGAGAAGGCCATTACTCTTGGGATGAGGTCCATAAATCAGTCCGCTCATACGAGCAGGTAAGTCAAATCCATCGGTCCTGGGATATCTTCCCATATTGTGAGTTGTCGCTCACATTGTGTGGAAATTGTAGCCGGACGTAATCAAGAGTCCTATTGGCATCGACTCTCCATTGGTTGACGTACCACTATATGAAATTAAAGAATTACCCGGCAAGGGAAGAGGTCTGATGGCCCGCGTCTGTATTCCAAAGGGCACCAGAATCCTCGTTGAGAAGCCTCTTGTTATTGCTGCTAGCCAAATATCTTCCGCAACTGCGATGGAGAAGGACATTGGGAACCAGCTCCGGCAACTGTCCGAAAAGAAAGCCAGACAGTTCTTTTGCCTTCACAACAGCTTTCGAGGAGTACTGCCACCTTTCACCGGCACCGTCCAGACGAACGCCCTCGCTTGTGGCGAAGGCTCGTCCACCGGCGCAGTCTATCCTACGCTCTGCCTCATCAATAATGCCTGCCGTCCAAATTGCCAACAGACCTGGAACCAGGAGGCAAAGCACGAGACCATACACGCCATCCGAGACATCGCGGCTGGCGAAGAAATCACCATTGCCTATATTCCCAGCGGCAGTTCCGCGCAGAGGCGTCACTATTTGAAGGAAAAGTTTGGATTTGACTGCGCCTGCGAAATGTGCGTCCTTCCCACTGCCGACATCCAAGCCAGTAATGGCCGACGTGCCGAGATGGACATTCATGACCGCGCGATTGCGAATCCGCTGCAAATGATGGCGCAGCCAGAGAAGAGTCTCGCACACTGCCGTTCTATGTTGAAGCTCCTAGATGAGGAATATCCGGCATGCACGACGAGTCTCCACACCCGAGCGTACTATGACGCATTTCAAATTTGCGTTGCGCACGGAGATCAGGCCCGAGCGAGCATCTTTGCAGAAAAGTCGTACGAAATGAGTGTCGTATGCCAGGGCGAGGACTCCCCTGAGACGAAGAACATGAAGCCTTTCGTGCTGGATCCTACGAAGCATGCCAGCTTTGAGCTGTGCTCGAGGCGATGGAAGACGAGCAAAAAAAAGGTGAACAGGAAATTGAAACCAGAGGAATTCGAGAAGTGGCTATGGAGGGCGTGAGCGACATTCTCTTATATGTTACAGTACTCTTAGATTTTAGACAGGTCGGTTGCTGAAGCTGAGCCTACATGCTAGAACCTCTAGTTACCACAAACTGTTTATATGAATCTTTGACTGAACACTAATACATACAAATATTGATTGTCTCAAGTACTTATCAGATTTAAGCGGTCGCGTGCCGGCTCCGGTAATAAGAGAGTAAGATATGGCGCAGCGCATAGCACTAAGCACCAAAATGCAGTATCACCTACAAATACATACTACACTGGGGACTAACCGGCCAATGGGCAGGAGGGCTCTTTTGTTTTGATACTGAATTTAATTTTTGTGTCTTGCTTGATCTTGTGACCTTGTCTGCCGTCCTTCGTCGTGTAACTAAAGGAATACCTTTGGCGCAGATCGAGAGAGCCGAGTCCGCGCTGGAGAGCTGCTCCGTCTTTCTCGTCTTTCTTAACAGATACCTACCTTAGGTACCTGAAGAGCTTTGTTCATGTTGAAATGGGCCTGTCTTTAGTTGCGACTTTGACGCCTGCATCGTAGTTCGACGATGCACGATATCCCTCCGGCGTTTGAAGCCGTTGAACCAGCCCTCGGTGAAACCGAATTCGTCAACCACGCCTGGATACGCACGGCGTCGGAACCAGCCAGTACGAACTGGGTGACCTTCCCCCCGTCGGGCGATAAATTCAGTCCATAGTCTCTTCTCCGATTCCGGCCAATATGGTCGAAAAGTGTTCTGTTGTATTTCGACAAATGAGTCGCGTTTGTTCCACCAACCATTGATAGTGCGTCGATTTATGTTGAACCAAGCGGCCGCCTCACGAACATAGGGCCTTCGCAAGCCATTCTCTACATAGTGTTCGCTTTCAGGTGCCTCGTCGTCATGAATTCGATGATGTAATAAGAATAACAGCACCTCAATCTTTCGGCGTCTCGGATAGCTTCGTCTGACCCTTGTGATAGGATCGGGGGGGACGTATCCGCGAGTGGCCAGGGGGGTGATTTTGGGGTCGGGCCTTGAAGAAGCCATTGCTAAAGCGCCCTTTGAGATATGTTTCAAAAATAAGTTATGAGTGAGTTGCAGGTTGCGTACCTGTAGTGCATCATACATGTATGTACATGCATTAGGTACCTAGGTACCTCATACATACATAGGTACGTACCTCTCGGTACTCCGCCTTTTTACCTTTGGAGGCTTGGCCGAACTTGGAGCAAGGGTCCGCCGCGGCCCACTAATATGTGCCCAGAAACGCGGAAACGCGAAACGCACGCCAATAACCACGTCGCACCGTGTACGTATCCCAGAATGCAAAATCGCCCAGTCCACCTTTTTTGTGGCAGCTTTGCCACTCCGACTCTGCAACTAGCACCACACCGGGTGACACAAAACGCGTCCACTAACATTCTTCTCGGATTCTCGACAAGTCCACACTTATTACGTCAAACCCCTCCCACAAAGCCGACGAGCAAGAAGAACTAGACAAGATGGCCGCCATGATGCGCGTTGAAATACCTATAGACCTAGGCCTCGTCATGGGCTTCGAGTTGGTTCCACCCCTGACCACGCGAGAGGAGGATAAATTCAGATGGCAGGAATTTCTTTCAGATTTCAAGCAAATGCACCTTCGCGATCCACGGGTCGAGTGGAAAGACAATTACATCCTTTTCAAGTTCGGCGAGCGGCCCATGCTGCCTTATGAGGGACACAAATTCCTGCGTTTTAGCTCGGAGGGTCATGAAGCCATAGCGGACAAATATGTTCAGAATCTCCATTGGTTCGCCAAGAGGCATTTTGGTGATCGCGCCAGGTTTTGGGATGAGATGGCTGGACAAAGTGCCCATTATCCTATGGCCAAGGTCCGCAAATCATGGAAGTCCTACTTAAAGGTACGGCGACAGCACAATGTTGTTGGAACATCTTCCGTGTCATGAATATCGCAGCTAATTTGTCGTGCACACCTGTAGCCGGACGAAGTTGAGGCTCCTGTCAGCCCCAGCTCCGCATTGAATGAGGAACCACTGTATGAGATTCAAGAATTGCCCGGGAACAGGAAAGGACTGGTAGCTCTCACCCATATTCCCCAGGGCACTCGCCTTGTTGATGAAGAGCCCCTTATTACCCTTACTGGCGAATTCGGAGATGATGAGATTGTAAAGCAGCTCCGGAAACTTCCAAAGGAGAAAACCATACAATTTCTCCACCTACCCAATAGATTTCCACGAGAGTCGTCGGTTTTCTCTGGCATCGTCAAGACCAATATCCTTCCTGGTGGCGAAGAAGGCGCAGACAACTCCATTGGCTTAGTCTATCATACGATCAGCCACATCAATAATGGCTGCCGTCCAAACTGTCAGCGGAACTATAACAATAAGAAACGGCACGAGTACATTCACGCCATCCGAGATATTGCAGCCGGCGAAGAAATCGTGCTTTCAGACAAGACCGAAAGCACTTATGCGGAGCGACGTTCCTATTTGAAAAACAAGTTCGGATCTGACTGCACCTGTGCCTTGTGCAGCCTCCCCGCCGCCGAGCGTCGAGCCAGCGACAGGCGACGTGAAAAGATGCAACTCCTTGATGCCCAAATTACTACCCCGGCACTCATAAAATTGAGCCCAGAGAATAGTCTTGATCTCTGCCGCGAATACCTGACGCTCCTAGACGCGGAGTTTCCCGCATCCGCCACGGCTCTCCACGTCCGACTATATTTCCAAGCATTTCAGATCTGCATCGTCCACGGGGATGTAGCCCGCGCGAGCGTCTTTGGGGAGAGAGCGTACGAAGCGAGTCGTTTGTGCAAGGGTGAGGACTCGCCCTCCACGAAACGTAATAAGTTTTATTCGCAGCATCCTGCGGAGCATTTCAACTTTCAGAAGTGCGGGCAGCGGTGGAAGACGAGTATGGATATGGTGGACAAGAGCTTGGAGCCAGAGAAATTCGAAAAGTGGCTATGGCGGGCGTGAGCTATATTTTCTTATGTGTTGATATATATACTTTGCATTTACTTTGTACAGGTCGCTTGAAGCTGAAATATGCATCCAAGAATCTCTGAATATACTGTATGGATTGCTCATCCACATTTACTGGACATGCCCTAGGATAGAGCTGAAGGTCTGTCTAAGGTACCTATACATCTCAACTGTCCCAACTTTGAACTACGTGTCGGACATCAACGGTCGCGTGTTGGCTCCGACCACGTAATAAGAGAGTGAGCTATTGACGGCGCAGCTCATGGCACAAAAAGTACATACCATACTGGGAATTTGCTGGTCGTCAACAGTCGTTGCTCCAACTACTCAAGCGCTCGCGAGATTCTCATGGGAGATTGGACAGGATCTAGAGCTTTACTGACGGCCGTAGTCGCATGTGAATAACGTTGTTGCTCCATTGGTTTATCGAATCATAGATGTCACATGCAAGCGCAGCCAAGATTTGGGCATATGCATATCATGTATGCATCTTTCCCGATGTGTTCTTTTCAGCTGCGACTACTGACTCAGCGACTGTAGCGGCAGATGATTTAAAAAGACGTCGAGTTGCATTTTGGGTGGCTTAGCACTTCAGACTTGGAATACGCATTATATCTGAAGAGATACGAGCCTTGGCGTGTTAGAGTTCCGTGGACATTCTTTCGTAGATGGCTCTTGTGGGGAGATGGCTTTCTGCGTTGTCGGTTGATGAAGTTGACGAGGATTCGGTTGGATGCGCTTAGGAAGCGGCGTTTTAACACATGCATTGTCTATATCGTCGGATCATCTATCCTCGGAGCCGGCGAGCCTTGAGGGACTGTTGGGATTCCTAGAATTGATCCTTCAAGTAGTCTGTTTATATGGTAGGCGGCGCCTGCTCTCGGGGATTTTGCGTAGGGAGGAGTAGAGATATTGGAAAGCAGGACCAGTTCAGCGTAACATGATGAGACAAAATATAACAAAGGCAAAGAAGAATGCTTCAGTAAAACGCATTCGAGTTGGGGTAACGGGTTCTCTCGACCAGACATCCGGACATCCGGCACACAGATCTGGACAAATCTGTGCAGTGAAGTGAATTCATGAAAAGCCCCCCCCCAAAAAACGGCTGCATAACGGCTATCACGCGGGGCGGAACGCAGGCTGTAGCCCCGCGTAGGATTCAATTGCATGCCCATAGTATGCTTACTCTCCCTGCAGTACTTCGCTTGCATGAGATCTGGAGGACATGATGCTCCGTTGAACATATCGCGCGGAGTCGAAAGGAAAGCCGAGAGTGAGGAGATGAAACAGCCTCACGATGGTAATCGTTCGAGACTCGAGTGAAGTCGTCTTTGCTCGCTATGTGGAAGCCGATACTCTCAAGTATAAAGCATCCCGTTGGCGCCTCGAATTGATCAAACATCCAGACAGCTCAGCAAGCACAAAGAAACAACAACCAAACAAACACTACAACCAAACAAACACTACAACAAGCTCAAACCGATTCACCCAATCTTATTTCACCATGCAGATCTCTACTCTCGTCACCCTCGTCGTCAGCATGATTGCTGTGGCTACCCCCGTCGCCGCTGGCAGATGCTGCACCGCATCCTGCGGAGTTTGTCAAAAGGGATCTACCTGCTCTGTAAGATATTTTTATCTTCTTTTCCTCTTTTTGCATTTCGTAGCTCTCTCTCGCCGTCCGGCGTCTGCTTCTTTCGACACAGGACTGACTGTGATGGTGATCGCAAGGCCAATAAGCACTGCCACAATTCGAACTACGCCCGATGCTGCTAGAGAAGCAGCTGGAAGCCTCTGGGTCAGGATGTTGGAGACGTTCAGCTGCAATGACTTCGGGAGAGGCGAGGCGGTAGCGATGGGGAAGCTCTCGTGTGATATCTGTGGGACGTGGGACCGAAAGATGGATCATGGACTTGTTATACCGGTAGTGTGAAGTATTTACTCCGTACAATAAAGCGCGATGGCCAAAATCTGTGAAACCAGAACGTGTCCCCTCGGATGATCGGATCCCACTGTATGTATGTACTCGGTAACATACATACCTCCTGGTAAGCCTTGAGGTATGTACACCTAAGCGGATACATATCCGCTCCATGATCGAGGAAACGCGGTGTGTTCCCCAATCTTTTCCCCGCCGCCCGTGAAATCTCGCAGTCGGAAACAGGCGGAAACAGCGAGGAGCCGCGCAATTGGCGGGGTTGTACCAATTGAAATGGCCATCAAATGATCAAGGTTCAAAGCATTGATCATGCATCGGGCGAATCGCGATAAGGTATTGGACGATAACGCGCGTCCTCTGACTCTCTCCGCCAATGAGTCTCGCCGCTGACGTTCCGCAATAACAGCAGTACCTATGTACCCTGAGGTACATACGTACCTCTCCGCACCTACGGAGTACACTGTATGTACAAGGCTAAAGCTGTCCCTTGCAGACTGATGAGTTTGCACGAAGGTCGTAGATCGGCACGTTGCCGAACTCCCCTACTCCCCGCCAGATCCATATCCATGGCCTTTGTTTCAAACCCAGCATGCATTGTGTGAACCGCAAACCAAGAAACAGTCTCAATCTTCAGTTCTTCACATGACATTCGACAACCAACCATGAAAACAATCTTGTTTCCATGCTTCAAGAGCAACACGTCCGTGCATGCCCTGCAGCATCTGACGTCTGAGACGTTCTCTTCTTCTTGGCTTCTTTCCCCCTTTGGGCACTAGCCAAGCCAAGATGTAAGATGTTAGATGATGCATGGAGACCGCAAACGGCGCAAATAGACACCCAGCCAATTGGAGCCTATTGTACGTCGGGACCGACGCGCCGTGCAGCGCCGCGCGCTGGATAGCACGAATCATCGAAAAAAACAAACCCCCAAAAGAACCAGGAAAGTGTGATAGGAAAAGGGGGAAGAAAATGCCCGGTCGGCGGTATGAGAATCAGAACAAAATCAGGCATGATGCCATGTAACCTAGGTAGGTAGTTTGACGGGCACTGTCGTTCCATGAAACTTTCCTATTGTAGCAATTGTCAGACCCCTTTGACTCTTGAGAACGCGGGATTCCATTCATCTGCTTGGAAGTTGGTGCTCGACCTGGCTCATTGCCAGCACCTTGACCAGGCCATCACCGACAAAGGTACCTACATTACTACAACTTGGTCGTCATCGTCTTCTTCGCCAACCCTCCTGCGGTCCAGGTCCAGTCCGTTCATGAAATTTCCCGTGGTCGACGATTCCATGGCGCGACCTAGCGAGGTCCCTCTACAAGAACACCATCCAGTGACATGCAGCGACCAGGAACATGGCCGACGGGCGATTATAGACGTCGCCAGCTTGAGCGGTCTGTCGCTCTACGAGAAGAAATGCCATCTCGTCAACCGCGAGATTGATCGGCAGGGCATGGGCCGCTACCAGTGGTATATCTGGGTGCTTTGCGGCTTTGGCTATTTCCTCGATCTGCTCTGGGCGCAGGCCTTTGGTCTCGTTCTCAGTCCTTTGCAGCAGGAGATGGGGTTTCGTGATGGGCAGTCCGGGAGGATATCGACCAGTTTCAGCGCGGGATTGACGGCCGGGGCCATTTTCTGGGGACTTATGTCGGATGTTGTTGGTAAGTCATTGCGTTGTCCTCGAACCTTACCTTCCGAATCTTCAACTTGTGATGGCATGATCCACGAGAAGGGGGATTGCTGATATGGAATAGGTCGGCGGTGGGCATTTAACCTGACCTGTCTCATCACGAGCGCGTTTGGATTATGTCTCGGCTTCTCCAATAATTACTCGACGTTGTTGGTCATTACCGCGTTTGTTGGATTTGGTGTCGGCGGAAACGTCCCTGTCGATAGCGCCATCTTGCTCGAGTTTATTCCTCAGGTAACACTACGAAACGCCCTCTTCAAACACGTCTTTAAATCGGCCATCCATTTTTTCGGGTGAAATACCGAAGCAGCAAACAAATTGTTACTTGTCTTTTTTTTGCATTTGCATTTGCATTTGTGTCTAATCTTTGCTGTCTTTAGAACCGCCGCTTCTTGGTCGCCTGTCTATCCATCTTCCAGCCCCTCGGCGTCGTCGTCTGCAGCGCCATAGCCTTTGGCTTCATCCCCGTCTACTCGTGCTCGCCCAACTTCTCCGAGAAAAACGCGCTCCCGTCCTGCCGAAATGTCAGCTCCGGCGTGCAATGCTGCGAGCGAGGCGATAACATGGGCTGGCGATACCTGCTCTACACGCTAGGCGCGCTCTCCTTTGTCGTCTTTTTCCTGCGCTTCGCCGTCTTCACGTTCCGCGAAACACCCAAGTATCTTCTGTATAAGGGCCAAGACGCCAAAGCACTCGAAGTCATGCGGCACATGGCCGAGGTCAACAAGCAGCAGTGCCTCCTGACGCTTGAAGACCTTCAGTCGCTAGGCCGGGATGAAGACGTCAGCAGAAGCAGCAGCAGCAGCGAGGGCATGGCGTCGTCTTCCGATTCGCTCATGGCGGGCCGGAAGAAGTCGATGATGAAGATGTCTTTTGAGGAAAACTCTTCTAAGTTCTGGCGCTGGCTCAGACGGTATAAGATGCTGTTTCGGGGATGGCAAATGACGCGCCTGACTCTTTTGGTCTGGCTCACGTACATTCTCGACTTTTCAGGCTTTACCGTAGCCGGTATGCTCTCCCTTGTGATGTGACAATGGACATTCATTTGCGTGCCGTTTCTATAATTGACTGCCGCTGACGACTCCGCTACTATATATAGGCTTCTACCTCCCGAGAATTCTCGCTCTCAAGAACGGCGCCGCACACGTCAGTCTCTCCTTCACCTACGCTGCCTACATCTACACGTACGCGCCCGGGATGGTGGGTGTCCTCCTCGGGGCATTTGTCGGGCGCATTCCGGCGATTGGCCGCCAGTGGACCATGGTGCTCTCATCAGGTCTCATGGGCATGTCCATCATACTGCTTTCCAGGGCCGACAGCATCGCCAAGAGGGAGGGCCTCTTTGCGCTGGAGTACTTCTTCCAGTCCATGTTCAACGCGGTGCTGTATGGATGGACACCCGAGGCGTTCCCGGCGCCGGTCCGAGGCACGGCATGCGGCGTGGCTAGCTTTTGGGGCCGTTTATTCGGCATCGTGAGTCCGCTTGTGGCGCAGCATCTGTATGGAAATGCGACAGGACCGGACGGCAACGGGGATATAAACGCCGTGTTGTATCTTGCAGGAGGGATGTCTCTGGGTTGTGTGCTCACGACGGCGCTGCTGCCGTCGCATTTGATGGAAACGGAGGACGAGCGGTCTTGAACAGCCATGGCGTGAATTTTTCTTGGTTTTGACATGCACGTTTTTGTTTATCTGTGTACAAGCTCGTGAGTCGCAAGCGAGTCTGGACCGTCCCGGGGGCGCAGACGCGGGCGTTTGTAGCGCTGGCATGGCGTTGATGGAGAGATAGGTAGATGATAGTTGGGAGAAATAGATGATTTGATATACCTATTTGACCCGAGTCCCGACAGGCTGGTTCGCTCGACCCGGGGACGGGCAAGCTCTTCCGGGGTCTTCCCCTTGTAGCCAAGCCTGGGTTGGAATGCAGGAGGCTCTGGAGCTCGGGAGGACTTGCATGTGCGCCATCGATGGCCGAGGCTTTGAGATGAGACAAATAGGCGAAGAGCTAAATACAAATCGAAGAGCTCAATACAAATCGAATTATCGAAGACAGCTAGGTATCAGGTAGGTATCTAGCAGACTAGCAAGCCATCCGTGGCCCGTGCATGTATGTATGTAGGTACCTAGGTATGCCTTCGTGATCCGAGCACAAACGGCCGTATTCTCCAGGTGTCACTAACAGCGCCCTCTGCAAGACAGCGGCGGCCGGCCTCTGCGCAAAGGTGCCTAAATATGTTCATAATACAGTAAATACTAAACACATGCTTCCGTAAAGACCCATTCATGTATGTACATATGTAGCTCCGTCCCTCATTCACGCGGGGTACAAGGAAACCCCGTTTCTCCCCGTTTCTCCCCGTTTCTCCCCCGTTTCTCGGTAGAGGGCGCTCATCGACTCAAATAGTTCGTCCTCGGTCGGCATCGAGCCGTCAGCAGGGGTCGGGCAGCCAGGGATGGGTTCTTCTCCGGACCAAATCGATGATGGCATTCCTCCCGCCCCCTGTCCCTGTCACTGTCCCTGTCACTACTGCTCCTGCAGCACATGCCGACATGTGTCCAGTGCTCTCAATGGTTGGTGTGGTATGGTATGACCCCTCACACCATACTACACCATGTCTTATGGTGTAGTATGGTGTGACACCAGGGGTACCTATAGTGTACCATGGTGTGACAGGGGTAATTTGATAGGTACGGCGTAACTTGGTTTTGGAGTATATCTTGGGGTCAATTTAGAAATGGACTCTCTGTTCTTTGTATCTACAGACTACATCTATATTCATGTCTCTCTTGTCAATCAACATATGAGGTGTTACAACACCTTTCTTGAGCCAGTTCGTGGTACATTGGGTGAACTCGACAATCTCAGGTGGTAAGAGAATGGCGTGCGGGGAACCTGATGGTGTGGTCGTGCACAGACGATTAGAGTGAAATCCATGAGGTTCCACGAGGCTTGGGCGATGTACCAAGTATATTCCGACCGGCAGAATCCCACCGCCTGCCGAAAGACGCTACGCTAAGCTCAATCGGGCTTAGCGGGACCCCTTTGGGTCACACCATGGTATACCATAGTGTGGCCACCCGGCACACCACACCACACTACACCATTGGTGTGAGGCCTGTACACCACACCAGACGCTAACCATTGGTATATACTAAACCATACCATGGTTCACACCAACCATTGAGAGCACTGCATGTGTCGAGGTACATACATATGTACATTGTACAGTGTGCCAAATCTGCATCTTATGATCCCGATTCCCAACACGTCTTGTTCCGCCACCATCTTGCATCGGCATGTCTTCCCATCATCCATGTGCCGACGTTGTACGTCGTTCCGCAAATCTTAGACTGCTACACTGTACACACCTCTCTTTTCAACTTCCCTTCATTGCTCCACCCGTCCCTCATCCTCTCCCCGAGACTCTCTCACAGTTCACTACACTTCTTGAAAGTTGAAACCCCTGATTCCCTCTCGCCGCCAGCCCAGCAACCTCACCTGGGCTATTGACGCAAAACCAGCCCGACGAACTGGTAGGCGAGCCACGGCATCCTGCACTAGTCTAAACTCTGTTCCCCATGCTGGCTAACCGCGGCGGAGAGAAAAAACTGGTCCGCCAGCTTCGTAGCTTCATAGTATGTGCGCTAAAACAAATCAAGACTTGGAGGCGAGGTCTACAAGACACCAGCGGGCGATGAAAAAACGTTTGTGTTTGCCGGAGTTGTGCGAAACATTTCACACGGGCCAAGGGGCCTCCGTGCGCCGCCCGTTAGTTTTCCCAGCTTCGCCTCTTCAAGGTTCCTATCATATCCCCCCCCGGTCCCGTTCATCGAATATACCTTGTCCATGTAGCCTCCCGTCATCTTGTGTGGCTCGCATTTTCCTTCGGTCAAGCCGTATATTGTCGTCTTGCGAGCATCGCCACTTCTTATATTCGTCACTTGTCCCATCTTCCACTGAGTGACCTTCTGAATCCTTCTTTTCATCTACCTTCGCGCCTTCCAGCGTTGCATTCGTGCTTGACCATCACGTCCTCCCTTTTGCCTGTTCGGATTTCTATCCGTGACGACATAGGTCGCGACGAAGATCGAGGATTATAGGCCACGATGGACGTCGATAAGAGCGTGGCAATGTTGCCTTCCTGTGCCGTAAGTTACCTCCTCCTCCTCCTCCTCCTCCTCCTCCTCCTCCATACATGGTCTAGATGCAAAACAATGAGAGACTTGTCTGACAGCGAATATAGAAAGACGTCATTTCGGCAACATGCTCGCTAAATGATCTCGCCTGCATTTGCAAGGCCGAGACTCTGGAAATGTTGAACCAGAGCATTCGAAACGCTTGTTTGGAACCAGAGGCTATCTGTATGTGAACTGAATCATACCACATCTAGATGATTGGCTTCATTCACTCAAAGAGTCACAAAAGCTAACCACATCTGCTTCTTCAGATAGTCGGAAATACACCCATGTTGCTTGCAAGGTTCCCGTCCGGAACCATGGAGTCAAGCTCGACATCATTACCTACGTCCTCAGCATTGCCACCCTCTTCTGCATCGTTTCTCGCATCCTCTTCAAGAGATTCCTCACTTCAAAGCAGCGTCTCGACAGGGACGATTGGACTATCATGAGCGCCCTCCCGACCGGCGGCACCCTCGTCGGCCTTGTTGTCTTGGGCATTGACAGACACGGCCTCGGCACCGACATATGGGGCGTATCCGATGAAAACATTAAACTCTACGCCATCCTCTTTTTCATCCTCTCCGTCCTGTACATCGTCCTCATCGCGCAGATCAAACTCAGTCTGTGCTTCTTCTACCTCAACATCTTTCCCGGCGTCACCGTTCGTCGCCTCCTCTGGGTGACGGTGGGTTTCCACATCGCCTGCGCTGTGGGCTTCTTCCTAGGTCTGATGTTCTCGTGCTCACCCACCAATTACCAATGGCAGAGATTTGATCTTGAGCGTCGTCCTTTTGCGCAAGGACATTGCTTGGACTTGAATGCGGCGGGTTGGTCGTTTGCTACCGTGAGTGTCGTGTCGGATCTGTGGCTCATTGCCCTGCCGCTCACGCAGGTCGGCAAGTTGAACTTGCACATTAAAAAGAAAATTGGCATCATCCTCATGTTCTTGACGGGAGCAGTGTACGTTCCACTTTGATGATTTCTCTTTTCCTCACGTTGCAGAGACTTGCGTACTGACACCCTCCTCAGAGTCACCGTTATATCCATCCTACGACTCGGCACCATGAAGACGTACTACAACTCCACCAACCCGACCTGGGATGAGTGGAACGTCACCTGGTGGTCTTCCATTGAAATCTGCACCGGCTTCATCTGCACATCGCTGCCGACGATGCGCCTCATTCTCATCCGCATCTGGCCTCGGACATTTGGAAGTGATCGCTCCAACTCTCAGAGCATGACGCCTCTCCCCAAATCCAAGTCATCCAAGCCGCAGCTGTGCTCGGGACTTACCCTACCAACGATACAGGATTGCAAGGAGGAGGCGAGTGTCTACGGGACGACCCATAGCCGGACGGGGTTGTGTGAGGAAAGTGAGTCGACCGCCGCGTCACTCCACAGGTCGGATTCGCCGGTGTGAGAGCGACATTAGCTTGCACAATTCATGTTGTTCACTATGAATTGAGGCTCGGGTAGACGAAAAACATAACTTAACACTCTTGACCAGAGAGCTTTCTTCACGAGAATCTTGACGGGAATGGGCATTTGCCATTGTCTGGGGGCAAGCGGAAGCGGTCAGGCGGAAGAGACGCGCCGCGCCGGGTATATTGTGCCGCAGGGGATTCCCATCGAAAGCACACAAAAAGGCATATGATGACTTGATGTGGACACTGCATGCCGTGCCCGATCGCAACTAGGCAATGGATTGCCTCGTCGCTCGATGAGGCCTCGCTTGGTGAGTTCCCACGCAGACAAATCACACACACACACACACATACATACACACACACACACCGAAAGATTCTCGTTGTGAAGATACAAGAGAATGGTCAAGCGCAATTCATGCTGTTGGGAAGAGAAGCTGAGACGGATCAGATTCAGATATCTGAAGATCCAGATGCGGTGATTCGTGAATAAGCCAGTTTGAACATGTTGGACTTGGGGGTTGGATGGGCTTCAACACAAGGAGCGTTACATATCAAGATATTAGATAGTCATCACATTCCATTTACATAGCGTAGCAATTGCATTCAACATTCAGATAAAACAACCTCATTGAGACGTAAATCGGTGCAGATCTCGTACCTCGTGACGGTGCATGATGATTCTAATGGCATTTGTCTCAATTTCTGCAGGCACCGTGTTCCCATTTGTTCATCGTTGTCGCCGATGTCTCTCGTTTGAGTGACGAATCGTTCGCAATATCACTTACTACCTGTACGCACTCATCCAAGTTCCAACACCCGTCATCAACTTCCAAGTTCCGGGTACTTCAGTCTTCCCATCTCCTTCACTGTGCGTTATCATGGTATACTCTCACCAACTTATGTCATCTTTTACCGCGCGTAACCCTAATTACCTTACCGCTTGTCTGCGCTCCTAGTAGCTGGACCCAACTACCACCTCCACTCCAATGGGCCAGAATATACTTAACTCGCATGCCTGCCGTGCGTCATCGCAAGTCTGAGGTACCCATAAACACATTGGTTGACTGAACGCGACAACCGCCTTGAGAATAAAGGCAGGTAAGGGTTTATAAGGAGTCGGGCGGCGTACAGTGTAGTGTGTGCCACTGTGGCTTATAGTTTGGGGTGTTCATTTCTATGCGCCGGGGGCCAAAGCTGGAGTGCCAAGTGGTGGTTGGTGGTGGAAAGAGGATATGTACAATGCTGCGAGAAGAGTGGAAAGTGTAATAGGTAGAAGAAGAAGAAGAAGAAATGAGAACAGTTTAAGCCTACGTTTGTGAAGACTGAAGATGAGTATTATACACACACTTCGAAAAAAGTACCCGGGTGGTGGTGATACAGACGAATGCAGGATTATCATCATCACGTTACTGTTCAGCAGGCATGGAATACATAGCCCCCATCTGATGAACTGTACCTCTTTCACAGATGTATCAGATGATTTATCGGAGCGAATCGGCTTCAGACGTACCTAGTACCTACCTACTCGTATGTACATCGCACAGAATTGACGAGAGAAAGTTAGGTATTACAGTTCTCAAGGACCGATCCGAGACGAGTACATACTGAGGCATAAAATCCACGACATGAAAGAAAGAACTTGCCGCCCTCCCGAGTCTCAACCGCCTAGCAAGCCCACCAAGAAGTCCCTATTCTCTTCACCGGCAAACCATATTGTAGGCAAGCTTCAAGCCAGTATGTAACTTTGCACCTCTCTCCGGGATCCTCCGGTACATCGGGCGCAAGGCCAAGGCTTTGTTATTATTAGGCACACGAACCGTAAAGCGCCGGTCGGATCTTATTCTTCGCACGAGGGGCCGATGCGGGGTACAGTACCTACTCGATGACGAGTGTTAAAAAGCATGACGATCGAGGGGAAAACAATTTGTGGATTTGCGCCGATTCTAGCTTCTGTACCTTAGGTACCTAACCTACCTACCTACATACCAGGTACCTAGGTACGTACCAGGTAACATTACGGAGTACGGAGTAGGTACTGTACCTGCATGTAGGTACAGTCGCGATTTACACCCTACAGTCATCGTATCGAAAATTCGAGCATAACACACGCCTTCAGTTGCGGAAGGCTGGAGCATTCAATTCAGTAGGTATGTAAGCATATTTCAACCCCCGTTCACCCACGTGGCTCCGGGCAGCAGTGTGCCAGGAACATCAAAGGATTCGCGATCCGGTGCGTCGGCCCTCGGGAGTCGGGGCCGTAGTACATATTTAGGTACATACCTACCTACCTTAGGTACCTACCCATGTATCTAATTAAGGAGGTACCTCTGTATTTGCATTTGTCTTGTGGTCAGACCCCGCACTCCGCCTCCGCACTCCGCCTCCGCACTTCCGCCTCCGCGCATTCAGAAAAGGCACGAGACAGACTTCTTCCAAGTTCTTGAACTACGGAGTACGGAAGTACATAAACCTAGGGTCTAGGGTCCTGGGTCCTACCCTCCTGGTATACTTCCGGCGTAATTGGTAGACCTCTCACGTGTGCGCTGCGCACTCACCGCCAATGACGAGATGCTCATGATTCATTCAGACATTTTATATACATAATGCCAAGAGTGATCGGATCGCGAGATCTTGGGTCGGGGTAGGTAGGTAGTAGGTAGTACCTCGGTACATTCTATGAAGGGCGAGCGGGGCACATGATCTTGGAGTTTCTGAAGAATTGGCTCACTCTACCTAAGGCATTACTATACTCGGGTCTTATTGGCTATCTCGTCTCATTCCTCGGTCCGTCCGTGATCTGCCTTCGGGCCGTTGTGTGACTGTGATCGCGTGCCGGGGTCAAGTGATGCCGGCGTGGGGTAGAAAGCTTGCAGTCTTTATCAGAGCACTGGACAAGGTGTGGTTTGTGCTTTCTTCGGGCTATTCTTTGGCGGTTGGTGGTTCGCTTGTTCGGATCTAGGCTACCTAGCTCTGAGTCTGGGGGCTATTGTTCTTCACAACCTGCATCACAGACATCAAGGCCTTGAGATCGAGTCCGTACGGATTGATGCCTGGTTCGGGGCAGTGTCATGTGTGTCTTGTGGGAGGATATCGCGCGCGAGTGGTCAAGAATTGACTCGAATGAGGTAATGAGGTAAATGTGGTGGTGTGAGGGCTGGAACCATAAATGCTGTGTGGCGGGTTGGTGCATCGAGGCAAATTGCCGTGATACGTGGAAAGCATTATGCTTCTTCTTCTTCTTCCTCCTCCGGTTCTGCATGGAAAAGGTGATCTACGGGAGGCACGTGGTTGGACAAGAGGCCGGTTGGTCGCGTGCGTGACGAAAAGTCGCGGGGTACGTGTGCCTGTTCATGTGAGATGTAACGTGAGTATGTACCTGTTCTGTGCAAAGGCCATGCTTTTCCCATTCACTGCAGAAGCTTGGAGCAGTCCTCTCTTTTAATTATGTCACATGTACCTATGTGTCAACGACTTCGCGTACAGGAACATGGCCGAGTAACTTCACAGCCGATATGTACTCTGTATTCGTCGACGTAAAATTGCCATGTCACATCCGCAGAAGTTCGGCCCGTGTCTGCAGCACGATCCCCCTCAATGAACAACTGTCAACAATGAACATGGTTGCCTGCCCGTCCTCACTGATCACGAGTCACGACAACCTCTGAAGATGCCGACGTCGCTACAACAAGTCAAACACCAAACCAACCGGCCAGCCAACTTCCAAGCACTCAAGCCATAGAAAAACCACTCCCCCGAATCTTCTCCCACCCCCCTCCAACGACGGGAATGTGCTGCAGTAGCGGTATGTAACTCGTCTGCACTTGTGTGCCATCCTAGATCTCTGATTCCGATCATGGCACCAAACTTCAGACTCAGATTCTGCATCGGGCAATCATCTGGAAATCTTTCCCACCAGCACCCACAACTTACAAGGTCGGTTGGAGCATTACCACGCAGATTCCGAGACCGGGGCTTCAATAAGGGACTAATCAGGCCAGCCGAAATTCTCGTGGCAACTCGTTTTCTATGCCTCTGACCGCTTTTTATTAGTGTGGCGTTGACAGCAGGCAGTGGGGGATGAGCACCGTGATAGCTTCTCTACACAGTTTGAGACTCCAAGAATCTTGTTTGTCAAATGCGTACGCTCGAAATTGAAGTTCTTTCCGACTCGTGATAAAAATAGACTCTTGAGAGTCCCAAACGTTGCGTTTTTCGTTAGTCGCGCGGACGTCCTTGCCAAAAAGTTTTCGTTTCCTTGAGATGGACTCTGCAGAGGCATCCAGATTCCACACACAATCACGGCTTTCAGACAGGGCTTATAATAATGCGGTGAATTAGGGTCCATGCTTCACAAGGCCCAGAACTCCACGATTGCGTTCATTCTTTCTTCGTTCAATCTTTCTTCAGGTTTTCCTATTGTTCTCGGTAAGCTTTGCATCAAGCCCTCACCAAGAGCGCATCATTGACCCCAAGCATATGGACGCCGGGACCATCTAGGTTCTAGGTGAGTCAGTTTGATGCCTCGCGAAGCCCAACTGCAGAGGATCTTGTAAGTTGTAACGAACGACATGAGCGATCGTTCCACTCCCTGGGCCGTGTACAGAGAGAGGCATTTTCTGCTCATCGATGTCTTTCTCCACTGTCCAGCACGGACGCCAAGGCCAGCTCTGAGCCCATTCACACGGTAGGAGCATTTTCTCACCGACTCCTCGGGTCGGAAACTTTGAACGTGCGGGCAAGCTTTCAGGTTTGGTCGCACCGCCATCTGATCCGGCTTCTGTCCCCTGGGTGTAGCACAGATGATCGGATCAAGAGCAAAATGCAATATTACTGTAGGTAAGCAAGTACATACCTCTGCATGCTGAGCGTTTTGATGCCGAAAAGGCAGCGAAGATGGGGTGTGTCGTCATTGGTCAAACCCTTGAGCCGAAAAGGACAAGATCCTCGTGCAGACTAGCATGTCAAACAACGGGCGACTCGCGAGTCTTGAGTCAATGCGCTGTTGTGTTGATCAGGGGCAAATCGTGCAGCGTATATTTCTTCTTTGGTCGTCTCTGTGCCAGAAAAAGCAAAGATGGCCCACCGCCAAGAGCATCGCAATTCGCAAATCGCGCAGGCCGTACGGAGTACATATGTACATAGCTGTATGTAGCCTGTAGCCCGTGAGCACTCTGCCCGTGGCACTCTGCCCGAAGCGGCATTATCAGCTCAGTGTGCTCTGTAGACTGTACATACGTAGAGATGTAGGCGGGCATCATGTCGCAGAGTACGCGAACACCGCATTACACAAACGCTTCCGAGAGGCCCCGTACGGCCAACCTTAACCCCCTGATACAGTTCCCAAGTACCTAAGCAAGTGAGGGGAGCAGCTCAGGAGAGGTTTTGAGGACCCAATGAACTATGAATCAGGGGCGTAGGTAGTTGGGTACCATACGGCTCACCGAAACGTCAATCAACTTCATGGCCCAGCAAGGAAAAGATACCGGGCGATCCGACTGGCACTGCCTAATTAGTAATTGAGCCAGGCACTATCGCTTGATACGGATATCTAGGTATCCAACACAGCGCGGGCGAGTGCAGAGTTTGGCGCACCCTGAGTTCCATTCGCGTCACTATTCCCCTGGAAAAAATAATTCTGGCTGCTTGATTCGAATCCGTAACTTGAACTTTACTCCGCAGGTAGTGTGAGACATGATGCCTTGGGATTCGGCCCCTCGGGAGACATGTAAGACAGAGTTCTGTCACGATTCACGGCAGACCAGGTGCCAGGTGGACAAGAAGAGAAGCCAATCGATGGCACACCGTACACGCCCCTCTTTCTGTCCAGGACTCTAGCAAGTTGGAGTCTGGACAAAGGCCCAGGGGAAGGCCGCGGCCCGCAGGAGCGAAATATACGTATGCCGGTTCGATAGCACGGCAGATACGGGTAAAACTGCGGAAGAGACAATGACGAGCACACGATCGCTTCTTACAAGTCCATCTCTCTCACCAGCTGAAGAGCGCGGCTGAAGTGTTTCGAACGTAGAGAGACGAGTCGACTACGCTGGTGATGACACATCTGATGGACTGAAGAGGCAGCGCCAGGCGAAATGATAGATCGATCGTGCTCGGGAGCGTGCCGTTGGATCTCGGATAATATGCATCTCTCTGCGAAGGCGCGACATCGCGTACATACCTACTCGTTCATGGCACTGGGCAGGCTTCGTCGAGAAGATGCTGTGACGGATTTGGAAATGAGGATAGGTATGCTTGGGAATTGTCGCAAGCTGAAAATAGACCACAATTCTATTTCTGTCTGTTGCGGGAGACGGTTTAGTACGGAGTAAAGCTGCACCTTGCCGGCTTTTTGAGTGCGTACTGGAATGTGTACTCCGTTAGGTACCTTACCTCCTAAAGTTGTAACGCGGTAGTGGGTCTGCCAGGTGCTTAGCGGATGCAGTGGACGGCTTAATTCGGCATTTGCGCGAAACCGCGACATCGCGAACTTGTTTATTCATCCTTTCTCCGTTTCCTTCCCACGCTGCTCTCATGGCCTGAGGAGCGCATTTGCTTGTCTCCGAATATGGCTGTCTGCGGAAGCCCGCATGTCTTGGCGGATCATGCGCCGCTCCCATGACTCTGGAAAGTCAGCAATCACGCGCTGCGGTTCGTCTGCCACGTGCTCTTAATAAAACTCACCGCATGCTGCCGAGAATCTGTCGCCGTGGCTGCATCGCGGGGCCATTGTCACAGACTCACAGACTCACAGACTTCACATTCTACGGAGTAGGTACCTACCTAGGTACCTCATACAGTCTGCGACTCTGTCTCCGCTCAGATGGGCTTTGATGGGCCGCCAATGCCCCATCCGGTTCTCCATCTGGAACATCTTTCTAAAGTTTCTTCTCCCCAGCCGCTTGCCTCCGCTGGCAGCGACTCATCGGCTCCCGGTCCATCCGGTGCGATATCAAAACTCCTCAAATCTGACAACTATGTACCTACCTACCTAGCAACGTTGGTTCAGTTGACCTCTAAACCTCATGACACGGCTCAGAGCTTGCAAGCTTCACCAACGACTGACGCTGAGACGCTCCCGGACGAGACACGCTTCCAGACGTCACGCGCTCTCAGGCCTTCTGTACCTGTTGACAGCACCCCATTTGAATCCCAAAGTCTCTTTTGAGTTGGTGCGGCTGATCCGTCCCCATTGTCCCTTTCTTCCCTCCTGACCCCAGAATCTTGTCCCGTGTACTCTGAATGGGTAACTGCAACAACCCTGCCATGCCTCTGCGATGCTCTGGCCCATCCCCTTCGTCCTCCAGAGTGTGCAATTTCCTCTCTACGGAGTAGATCTTCATTCCGACCAGCCGCTGGCCGTGTCGCAGCTCGCCCCAGCTTCGTTCCTGGACGAATCCGTTCTAGTCCCGTAGGAACCGAGCCTTGACATGGCGCCCTACGAGTACGGAGTAGACACGAGGTACTCCGTACTCGCCAATCAAATCACGTCTACAATACAGTAAAGTACCTAAGGGCTGTAAGTCGCTGCCGCTGTGTCCGGTCCATTTTCCAGTTCATGCTTCTCGCAACGAGATGAATCATGATACAGTACTCCGTACACGATGTCCGTGTCTTTTCTTCCGTTACGGAGTAAACTCCCTTTCCCAATTCGTCTGGTCAATTGTTCCTGGTCAAGCAGCAGCACGGGTCGGCCCCAAGGGGTACATAAGCAAGCTTAGGTACCTACCTAGGACTGACATCACCAACATGAAGTTCTACTACGAATACACCCTCTTGCGCACCAAGGCGTCTTTAGATTCCCTGTCGGGGAAATCTTTCAGTTCCACCGGATGGTGTTTCCAACTTTCCATGCCGCGGCTTGTTGTTCACACTTCATGTCGTTGACCAATTGCGCACAGAGTATACCGTGTCGGCCACTGAGTGAGCAGCTTCTTTCCTTGGCGATGTCCATCTAGACTGTCACGTTTCCTTGGTGGAACAGACAGTCCCGACTCCCAACCCGTTTCTTGAAAACACGTATACAGCATTCGTCTATTCGTCCACTTTATTAGAATCTGCTATACATATACCTAAGTATGTATTCGACTTGACTTACAAGATGGAAGTAACGGTAGGTAGCATCGTGGTGCCCGCACGCCCCCCTCTGCCTCCACTCCCCCTTTGTCGTCTTCCCGCCCAACTATGTACCCATCTCCTTGGCTCGTGATTCAGCTCTAATTGCCTGGGTCGCATTCTTTCCTTTTTTTTCGCTAGGAAAAAGAAGTTGCCTATTCCGCTGTAACCGCATGGCCATGTTGGTGCATGTTATAAATACCACGGGGGAGGCCGCCCCCTCTATATGAGGACGCGATTGAGACATTCTGGTCGTTTGTCGGTCTACTCCTCCTGCTTTCCCAGGAACTTATTTTTTACTCTGTAAACAGGCGCCATGATGTCCGTCAAGTACGCTTTGGCGGCTGCTTTTGCTTTGCTTAGCTCATGTGTCGAGGCTGATACGACATTTTCGCCCGCGAGACCTCCTGCTGTGCCCTTGGCTGTGCGATCCCCTTATGTGAATCTGTGGGCGAATGGACAAGAAGATGGATCTCATGCCATGTTGGCTGGCCAATGGCCTAAATTCTGGACGTAAGTTCTCATGTGTACCTTGAGAGAGGAACTGCTGTTCTATGTCTCTGGGAATGAGAATAATATCTGACTTGCGTTGTTCATAAAACAGGACTGGAATTCAAGCATGGCAAGGCTTCATCATGGTCGATGGTCAGGTCTACAACTGGATGGGGGGCCACCCTGGTGCGCCCAATGTTGACCAGATTAGTGTGGATTACACGTCTACGCGATCAAACTTCAACATGTCCGTTGCCGGAAAGGTGGCTATGAATATCGAGTTCATGTCACCTGTCTACCCCGAAGATTTGCGACGCCAGTCAATCCCATTCTCATACATGAACGTCGCTGTTCGATCTCTTGACGGCGCATCGCACAGCGTTCAACTCTATACCGATGTGTCTGGAGGTGAGACAAGACCCGCCGTATTGGCGCAGGTTGCCTTGTTGTCGTGAGTCGTGACTAACAAAAAATGATAGAATGGGCTTCGGGTGATGTCAACGCTGTCATCAACTGGGAGACTAAGTCTACCTCTGGCATTCGCAGCCACAAGTTCTACAAGGCGACGCAGAGCGAATTCCAGGAAGATGGCGACAATGCCGCATGGGGCAACTGGTACTATTCTACCGCTGAGCACGAAGGCGTCACGTACAAGATCGGAGTCGATGTAGATGTTCGAGGACAATTCTTCAAACAAAGCAAGCTGGATAACACGATGGATACTCAGTTCCGCGCTGTTAACGACAGATGGTAAGTTGAAGGGCATATTGTTTGATCTACCGCCATTCAGCAAAAAAGAGTTGAATTGAAATTAACATATGTCGCAGGCCCGTCTTTGCTTTCTCGCGCGACTTTGGCAACGTCAAATCCACCGTATCGGCTTTGTTCACCATTGGAGTAGCGCAGAAGAACGCGATTCAATTCACCGGCCAGGCTGACCAGCCCCAGGCTGTTCCTTCTCTCTGGACCTCCTACTTCTCAGAACAGGACATGGTGACCTTCTTCTACAATGACTTCAATGATGCCGGACACGCTTCCAATCGCTTGGATCTCCGCATCCAGAGGGACTCGGTTGCCGCTGGCGGACAGGACTACGCCACCATGACTACCCTCGTCGTCAGGCAGGTCTTTGGAGCTCTGGCCTACTCGGGCACTTCTGACAAACCGCTCATCTTTCTCAAGGAAATTTCATCCAACAGCGACATCCAGACCGTCGACGTCATCTTCCCCGCGTTCCCTATTCTTTTGTACCTGAACCCTGATCTGCTTCGGTATCTGTTGGAACCTCTTCTGATCAATGACCGGTACCACTACCCCAACAACTACGCGCAGCACGACCTCGGCCGATTCCCTCGTGCCAATGGGTACCCCAAGGGCAATGATGAGGCAATGCCGCTGGAAGAATGCGGCAACATGATCATCATGATGCTCGCTCTTGCTCAGCGAAAGAACGACAACAAATATCTGGCTGATAACTGGGATCTGCTTGTCAAGTGGGCTCAGTACATGATTGACGACGCCAAGATTCCCGCTCAGCAGCTATCCACCGATGACTTTGCAGGCCATCTTGCGTAAGTTTCGTCCCCCAATGAACCCTCTCTCATTTGTGTCCTGCGTTCTTTCCCCATCATTCAACTCTAACCTCTTTTCCCTCCCCCCTCCAATAGCAACCAGACCAACCTCGCCATCAAGGGAATCATTGCCCTCCAGGCCATGTCCGAAATCGCCACCAGAGCCGGCCACCGCGGCGACAGCACCAAGTACGCCAACTACGCCAAAGAATACCTCGCCTTCTGGACAGAGCACGGCGTCAACAAGGCCGACGGACACAGCATGCTGCAATACGACAACGCAGCCTCCTACGGCCTCCTCTACAACATTTACCCCGACAAAGTCCTGGGCCTCGACTTCATCCCCCAGGATATCTACGACATGCAAAGCGACTTCTATCTCAAGAACCAGAAGAAGTACGGCGTCATTCTCGACACCCGGAACGTCTGGACAAAGACTGACTGGGAGATGTTTGCCGCGGCGGTGGCTAAGCCTGATACCAAGCGCATGTTCATCTCCAAGATTGCGCGGTGGATCAACGAGACGCCTACATGGCGGGCCTTGACTGATCTGTACGATGTCAATACGGGGGGATACCCGAGCGGTCTTCAGTTCACGGCTCGGCCTGTCATGGGCGGGTTGTTCTCTTTGCTGGCACTCAGATAAGTGGTGCTTTTTGATGATTTATGTAATGTTTCCTGTTCTTCTTGTTGGCCTTGTCACTGTTGTTTCCTTGAATTTCATCACGAATTTGAATTCCCTCTTGGATTTGCATCGGGCGCGACTAGTCTTCGTCTATACGAGAGGACACGATTGATGCTTTCACACTTTATACCTTTTTTTCTTTCTTTTCTTTTCTTCCTTTTTCCCGCTATATATACGCATGTTGGCCTTGAACGATTGTAGACAGCGGATTGACTGCACGGACGTCGGAAAGCACTCGCGATGATCGGTCAGTCGGCCAAGCATTTCGATGCAGGTTTTCGAGCCGCACACGAATGATGTTTGAGAGGACAGAGTAAGTATGCACGCAATCGCGTGGTATAGACCCCCGCGTGGGCAGTTCGTGTCTCTCCTATCTACGGATACTGGCCGCGCGTGTGGCAAGCATAAGATGAAATACAAATTCGTGATTTACATACCTGTCTCTGCAACGACTGTTGCCATTCGCCCTCGTGTTGTGTAATGTTCGGCGCCCTCCGCCAGACTTGCACACTTGGTAACTCTACGTGTATTCTGCACGATTGCAGATGTTTACGACTTTGATTGGGAGCGATGCGATGCTGTCAATGACAACAGGGGCGGTGGCAGTACGAAAACGACACCATCGCCAGTGGCCGCGCTAGCCTCTGTTCGCTAGGAATCCAAATTTCATAGACTCGGCACTTGGATCCTTCCATGCCGACCAATCTTCCGATTTTCGCTCTCGGAGCCATATGAGGTGAGGCTCTGCCAAATTGCCGATGTGACAGCAGCTCGCTGTTTCGCATTTGCCGGAGTGATAGGAATATCTTTAGTCAAAATGTCAACCAAGCCAAGAGATTGGATACGTCAATCGATTGATTGAGATCTCCCATTCTTCGTACTTCTCAGTCCAGTCCCTTTCAGAGGTGAGACTACATATAATGAATCGGCTCCAATTGTCATTGCGATTGGCCGTATCGGTTATCTGCCGTCACATTGCGCGAATTTCCTGTCGCTGCTTGACGCGAAGGTCCTGCCGTCGTCTGCTGACGAGCAGGCATAGGCACATTGTCGCTGATGTCGGAAATTTTCGTAGATCGTGTTAAAAGGTCGTATTATTTCTAGTCTCGCTGTTCTTTCAGAGAGATACATTTTCTTGGTCAAAGGGGGATCATGATATCATCTACCCGCCCCCTTTGGTCGTTCTGTCCACAAGTTTTCATCAACAAGTTTTCAAAGTGTCGAATGCTGCCGACGAGTAAAATGGATCGTGTAAAATGGATCGTAAGCTATGGCGTATTGTTTACACAAGTTTCCGATGAAAAATGGCGCTATGCTGAAAGCGCCGGGCTCGAAATGATGATGATGATAACCGTCCGTGGAACAAAGAGGCTATGTACATGTGGGTCTCTGCTACAAACAAGTGATGCCTGAGATGTGAGGCTGCTACCAATCGACAAGAACGTACATATGTACATATTGCGTGTTGATCAAGTCTTGCTGTGATCTGGGGCTGTTTTGCCGGGGTATGTGTGTTCACTGTTGTTATACTTGTACCTTAGAATATATCTAGGTGCCTAGGTGCCTAGGGGCCGCGGGTCAGTGACTCAGGTACGAATCACGAATCACGATATACACTCAGTGCTAAGTTGAGTTGTTACCTAGGTACCAAGTAGCCTAGGCTCTAGCCATTGTCTTCCGCCACGAACTTCAAGCCACGTCTATCACAATTACACTATCTCGTTTTTCACCTCCCCTCATTGTGCACAAGAAAGCATGTGACTTTTAAAAAGTTTTTCACTAATCATCTAGGCGACTCAAAAAAAAAAAGAACATTCATGGCCTTGCGCCGGGTATTCCAAGCGAAAAAAAGATCAAGTCTCTCATCTGACCCCACCAATCAGAACATCCCTCACTCGTAGCCTCTCCTTTCCCGCCTCTGCTATTCCACCTAACCTAACTTCCCTCTCTTGGTCCCATACGCCCTTAGAAGGGGCAGTTTTTCTCAGAAAACGAGTCCATCATATTGTCGAACCTGGTCTTGATATCCCCAGTCATTTTCTTGGCAGTGCTCCTCGCCAAAGGAGACGTCATCTTGTCGACAACAGTTTCGACCATCTTATTGGCATGAACAGCAATAACAGTAATCTTCTCGCGGGTAAGGTTGCAACCCCTAGCGACCTTGACATCATCGATGCGATCCTTGAAGACCTTGACCAGCATCTTGGACTTTCTCTCGAGGAGTTTGCAGGGGCTGATGAGGGAGATGGCGTCGCCGAGGCTGATGGGATCGCAGGTTTCAGCAATATTCTCGCCGGTGATGAGGAGTTCGATGAGTTTATCGCTGCTGGCGACGACGGGGCCAATGTTGCCGTCGAAATTTGAGGCAGCCTCGTGGAGACGGCTTACACCGGCGGCGATGTCGGAGATGGCGCGTGTCATGGGGGTGGTGCGCTTCTCGTTGCTGTGGGAGAGCGCGTAGGCACCTGTGAAGGCGGATAAGAGGGTGAGGGAAGTGGTGAACTTCATGATGGCGGTTGCTTTTCTGAAAGGAGGTAGGTGCTTGTTGGATGCAAGTTGTTGAGTTTGAAGAGAATAGGTGAGCACAAGTCAAGACGCTTTCAAAAATAGATGAATGTGTGTGGGCTTGGGAAGTCTGGTCAAGTATGCAGAAGGAGCCAAGTCATGGCTTCGGCAGGTCTTTTATATTTAATCGTCGCGTCCTACTGATGTGTCTCTGCCATGTGCCCTGGAAAAAAAGTTTTCGCAATCAGACAACTGGCAGCGAATGGTTGCCACGAGAACAGGACACTTCTCTTATGGGCACTTCGTGGCAAAGAAATGATGCCCGTGGCCCGTCAGATAAGGTGACAAGTTGGTGCAGCTTCATCCCCGGATACAAGCCACCATCACAGTCACGATGTCTCGGCAACGCGCCATGACAAGCTTCTCCGATGCTAGACAGCAATAGGCGTGCACACCTTCCGCAAAGCTCCGGAGCTCCAAGGACGAAGAGGAAGCCTGTTTTCTATTCCATTGTTTGGCCGTGGCACTACTTGCGAGCTAGTAAAATTGGGAAAATGGCTGGGCGATTAGCTGAACTTTATAAAATCACTTCAAACTGGCATCTATGGCAATGGAGAGATCAGCTAGAATAGAGTCTTGGTCATCTACGCAACTCTTCTTCTGCTTCATTGTCCAAACTCAAGTAAGCCAATGCCTTTGTCTGATCACTAGCATGTCTTCCCCGGATTTTTGTTTGTTGATGATAGGTATGTACATGCATACCTAGATTGAGAGGGGCGGGCGCGTTGAATACGAATAAACACGCCAGCCAAGTTTCGGCTGCCGCCGGACAGACACGCTTAGGTACCTAGGTGATTTGGTGAGAGGACGCTTCATCAGGATTGTCATACTAGCCCACTCCGAACATGGTCTAGGTATGCAAGTTTACGGACAATCACGAGACTTCCTTGGGATGGTGGCATCTATAGCACGCTACACGACTGACATCAAAGTCAAGAACTGACGCTAGGGGAGCAGCTTGGTCTTTGGTTCTTGTAGATTTAGAAATTCCAGCCATCGAGGGGCCAGCACTCTGGGAAGACCCCACGCGGTCCTTGACATAACTTGGTCTGCGATGTAAAAACATTCAGAGTCACTATCCGCCCACTCGATCCCCTCAAACCAGGCCACTTCATGATCAATTGCCTACAGGCTATCAGTGATGCTTTCCAGCAACGCTGCCATTGTACATTTCCAACTTGATCTATCATCTGTCGCAAAAAAGGATATAATTAAAAGAAAGTAGTCATCATTGCGAGAAAGGATTCGCTACGCTATCATATAAAAAAGTGCCGCCGACTTCAGTGCTATGCCATTGTGCTTGCGTCCTGCAAGTATTTTGTAACCACAAGTCACAACTACCTGTCTTTGGGGGGGACGGGGAGGGGCTTAGGAAGCGGGAGCGGGGGCAAGCTTTTTTCCCGTCCGTCGTAAGCGCCACGAGAGTTGTTGCTCCACGGCTTGCCGACCATGTCACTTGATGGTTCAGTCGGTTCCTTCGGTAGCGACTTATAGATCGCAGGGGACGTGATTTCCATATGACGCTCCTTCTTTGGTGAAGGCACATCCTGGGGTTCAAGGTCAACAAGGCTTTCAACGCGTAGTTGATCCTGTCTAACCATCGCATGCTGGCTTCCTGACACCCACGACTTCTCACGTGATGTGTTTCCAAACACCCTTGGCCACATACGGAGCAGAAGCATACGAACAGCCGGAAGACAAGCACAAATCAGGCCAATGTTGATCTCGATTGTCGACCACCATGCTGTGTACCACAAGTCCCAAGTGGGATTCGATGAGCTGTAAAAGTACAAGAGCGATTGCAACCGCAATATGGACACAACAGTTACACTATAAAGCGCAGAAGTGTTAGCAAGATTGAGCCTCTAGAGTCAGCATGCATAGCAAAGAGAAATGGCAGCAACTTACAATGTACCTGTCAAAAACATGACAACGGCACCGATCTTCTTCTTCCAGTGCAGGTCCAGCTTTGTCAATTGAGACAAAGGTATCCCGATGATCCACAGATCAATCGCGACACTCACAGCGCCGTTCGTCCAGCCCAGCAGATTCATGTTCAAGCACTGTCCGCTGCTATCTTGTTGCAGATAACGCAACCAATAGTTCTCGACGGGAACACATTGGAAGATTGTCACCAAAATGCATGTGATGCCCCATGCTATGTTGACGCCAAAGGTTGACCACAGCAAAATGCGCACCCGTTTAGTCGGGAAAATGGTGAGATAGAAATAGATCAAACTGGATTTGATCGTCATCATCAAGTAGAGATAAAGTATTTGCTGAATGAAGAAGAAGCGCGCAAAGTCGACCAAGTTTGATTGGGAGACGTTCCAAACGTCTTTTCCCAGACCATTGGCCGTGAGCCCTGTAATATTGAGAATGGTGCAAGGAAGACCGACAGAGACAGTGGCGAATATTAGCCAGTCATCCCCGTTGAGTTTTCGTTGGCTACTGAACCACTGTTTGAAGATGAGTCGCGCAAAAACAAGAATGCCAGTAATTGTGCACAAGGCGATGCTGGTGGCATTATACTGATGAGATTTGTCCCTTGGTGGCCGGCCGCAAGCGGCTTCCGTCATATTTCTGGTCACTGCTTCTTATTAGTCTACGTCTCATTGTCTCGTCTCTCAGTGGTGAGCTGACTAAGAGACTCGGGAAACTCTCTATCCACATGGGAATGACATTCGCGGTCTCACGTACTTGACTGTTCATCATGAGGGCAAGAAGACTTGACGCATCCGTGTACTTCATTGAAGAAAACTTTGTCCGAGCAGATGCACGATGCTGGGTCTGCACACCATCCAGCTGTAATTGACGCATTCACACATGAAGCCTAACGACCAAAACGTTAGCAAGACCCTGCCTGCTTTCCAAGCTTTCGATCTGATTTCGAGACACTCACGCCACAGGCCGGCAAATGCGACAAGTACTGTGATACATCAAAGTGATACGCTGGAGGTGTCGATGACGAGCGCGTTGCGAGTGATGAATAGCCATTTTGTGCTTGACAACAGCCTAGAAAGCACCAGGCCAGGAGTAAAGGCCGCACCCGAATCATCGTTGTTTGCGATGTACCTCTCGCGAGGACGGATTCGCACGGGGACTATAATGATATCGATGCGATGCGATGCGGCATGTGTGACTTCGGGCGTGTCGGACTGGTCCAGGATGTGTCTTCTGATATTCGGCTCTCTGCGTCCCTAAAACCCTTTCGAATCTTCAATCGTGTTGTCACAGTTCCGATCAATCGAACGAATGTTTGCGCTCTCGTATCAGATGTCGTGACGGACAGGACGGCGCGATGGGTGATGATGTCGGTAAGTGACGAGGCGCAAAGGGTAGGCAGTGGATGCAGGCGGTGCGGACAGACAGTTTTGTTGTCGCGGTCGCGGCGTCTGGCGTAGGAAAAGGCATGCTGGGCTATTTCAGCAATCTCGCAGACTTCTCTTGAATCGAGGTGTCTTGTGTGTTCTAGTGTATGTTTCTGTGACGAGCTCACGGATTCACCCCTGAGTCCTGACACACAGACGGCATTAGGTCGACGGCGAGAGCGAACTGATCCACCGCGACAACATTTTCCATACTGAAAGCGGCAAGGCTTGAGAGGCGTGAGGAGGACCGGCCGACGGAGAGGTGGAGAGACCGTTGTCTCATATCATAGCGTATGCCCACGGATTCGCCTTGGGCGAGAGGTCCGTCCGTGTTCTGGTCGGATCAGACCGTCTGCCATGTCACAGGCAGGTCGGTTGAAATTGAGAGCGTGTTGCCGACCACTCTGGCTCCCTTCCTAGGCATCCTTGTGCTTTGCGCATCCTTGTCCGCAACGATAGCGAATCCAAGATATGTACATACGTACATGCCAGCGTTCGGGGATGACGGCAGTGTGACTGACTGAGGGTCTACTCGCTTCGTAAGTCAAGAAAGGCAAAAGAGGACGGGATCGGGATGCATGGGAAGAGAAACAATGGATGGGGACGGGAAAGCGCCCAGGGGAAAGGGGAAAAACGGGTCGGGGGGACAAAATAGCGTCGATAGCGTCGATACTGATAGGTTCATTGAAGTTCACTGGACCCTTGCGATCGAAAAGGGAGACCTTAATGAGCACCTCAATAACTACCTAATCACCACCCCAATTCCCTAAAATGGTATAGTGTGTTTCTGGTACCCTGCTAGCGTCTTTA